>JAPYZI010000235.1:0-86955 GCA_030523105.1 Ophioninae sp. A BG-2022a | reverse complement strand
AAAAACAAAAAAAAAAAAAAAAAAAAAACAACGAGATGAGATCGGTAGAACCGAGACTACGACTAAGATGGAAGAGCGAGCTACGTGAATATATATATATATATATATACATATATATTCATTGCGCGGTGGCTTTTCTCTTTTCTTCTCTTCTCTTCCCAGTTCCATTTATATATTGTTCTGTTTTCCCCGTTTCCCTTCCCAATGCTTCCCCTTCCCCCATCCGGATGTTATACAACACCGGTACGAATCTTTTGGAATCTTGACAAGTCGCATTCACGAAAATCATGAATTGAGTTTAGCGTGACGCAGCCAGGAATTTCTTAACGGTAACCTCCCACCTACGAAGATAGTATCGGGCAAAGGAAAATGGTGTGATCTTCAGGGGAGAATAAAATGAAATTTCCGTGAATAGCATGGAACCAAAATCGCATCATTTTGCATCTGACATTGCCGTTACGGCAATTGTAAAATGCAAGCACCCTTTGTATCTCGATCAATAACATTGAAAAATGGAATTTGAGTATCAAGCTACGAGCTCGTTGGGGTTTGATTAAATTATATTTATTAGATTCATACCGTTGATTAATTGTCGAACTCGTATCGTTGTCGAGGGTACTTAGTCGAGGTACACAATGCATATAAACAAAAAAATAAATTTCCATTGCGATCAGAATGAAGGAATAGTAATTAATATCAATAGGAGTAGCGATAACAGCAGCAGTAATAGAGATGCTAATAGGTAATCGTAATAGAGATAATAACAATAAATATAAATCATCTTAAAAAAAAATACTGGTGATGACAATAGTAAATCGGCATAATAATAGTAAATAGTAATAACAATAGTACCAGTGAATGCATAATAAATATTAATAAAAACGAGTTTCACAAAGAGTTTAAAAAAATACTATTGCATTGTAAGCAAACAAGTATGAACAGCATCACGAAAAACAGTCGAGTTCAATTACTCCCTCCATTCCTGTTCCAAGGACAATTAAAGTAGCTTCCATTCGTGCAGTGTTGGAGCCGTGCAAAAATGTTGCACCTTTTCTGAGCGCAAACATGCAATGAACGATGGAATATAATCTTCAGTGGTAAAAATTTCGTGGGAAAACGCAAAGTTTGCACGCGAGGCGTAAAAATTCCATAGCCATACAGGAAAGCCTAACAAGAGATATATCTAGCCGAATACCCCACACTGCAGCGACCAAGAGATGTGCCGAAGGTCTACATAAACCGGGAGCGTGGAAGGGGAGGTATGGAGCGAGAGAGAGTGAGAGAAAGTGAGCTCGTCGCGGTTCTAATTATGTTTACTAGTGGCATACACATTTAAAGCGCCGGAGATGGCTTCTCTTCGTTTCTCTATGCAAATATGCACGCCATATACATATGTATGTTTGCAAACGCCATCTGTGGGTCATGTCCTATATATATATATGTGGGTGTACGGAGGATCCGTGTGAACGATACCGAATGGCAGAAAGTGTACACAGTAGGTATCATTGAGAAGATGCTGATGCTGGCTCACCCCTAGTAAGCGTCTAAAAAAAAAAAAAACAAAAAAAAAAAAAAAAAAAAAAAAAAAAAAAAAAAAAAAAAAAAAAAAAAAAAAAAAAAAAAAAAAAAAAAAAAAAAAAAAAAAAACGAAGGGAACGAAAAAAAGAAGAAAATAAACGTTTCGCTGATCCGTCCTCCAATTCTCTCGGGCAACAGGCATGGAAGCGTTCGAGATCATAGGGGATCAAGTGCCTATCGTGGTTGACCAGCATGGTGTGACCCTTCACGTAAAACAACGGTTTGACCCACTATGAAAACGGGCATCGATCAATTTCACGATACATTCGGATCTTTGAGAGATGGCGGTTTGCGATAACCCGCGTGAAAGAGGAGTGGAAGATTGGCATTTCGTTTAACGCGCGGTCGATACGGTTGAAGGTACGAGCCAAAGCGTTTTCATGCTGGATGGGGTTGGATTCTTGGAGTCCTACGAAAGTGCTGCTTATTTATTTATTACTCTTACAGTCGTGTTACATGATCGCCATTATTTGTTACATTGTTCTAGCTGTGGAAGCGTCATGCGGATTCGTACTTTTTATCTGCGAACGGATCTTTGGTGGCCGGTTGTTTACTGCAACCAATTACACACACCTGAGCAGAAAATTAGTCCTGTTCAAGCTTGATTGATAATGGTTTATCGATCAAGCCGTCTTGGAAGAATTATGGACAAATTTTATTTTCGTTTGTTTTAGACGAATCAAACTAGCAATTTATATTCCACGTGGAAGAGAGAAATTTCCGATTGGCGTTACCACTCTGTTACTTATTGTATCTCAACTATTTCTTTTTCTTGAATTTAATTAACAAATTAAATGGTTCAAACGATTTACTGGAATTTAATTTAATATTTGCAACAAGTAACATAACTTTAATTGAGCCCAAGAGACCACTAAGTACATTTCGAAAAATAATGTAAAAAAAAGCTTGCTGTTTTCAATCGTCACAGTGGAATCACCTTAAACTTCAATGTAGATTTTCTACATATAGTTTCTCTATCAAATACTTATAAGGGTGCTGGTTCCGGAAATCAGAATTCGAACGAGTACGTGCAAACAAGTGCGTATGAAACTAAACATTTTTATATGCCAACAAAAACAAACATGTTTAATTAACAGTTAGACCCCACCGTGACGGAGTCAGGATAAATGCCTGGTGTTACTCGGACGGTATACGTCTATTGGCCGGGCTTAGCTTTCGCTTAATTGTATATACTCGCTTGACGAGAGAATCCAGCATGGGTCTCGTCAATTATAATCCTCGATTGTGCGATATATTTATACGTGTGTGGGTTAACTGGCAGGCTGCTAACGTGCATCAGGACACGCGTGTGTTGGTCGTGTCGCGTGACTACCACAGGAGAAGTGGAACTCATCCGAGATGAGAGAACGGAGAGAAAAGCGAGACAAAAAGAGTGAGTGAGGGGGCAGGAGTGAGACGAGAGAGAGAATTTAATTAAAACTGGGAGGGGTCGCAGTTTGTGTACGCTCAGCGGAGTAATAATGGTCGCAAGGACGATTACGTTTAAGCTCGTCCTGCAATTCACAATGCTATAATACAGTATTTAAAAACTGCTGCTACCTACGAGGTAGAAATTGAACGAAGAGTCAATGAATTATTAGCTTCGTCTATTGTCAGAATTCGCGAAACCATTTGGATGTCTCTGTTAGGGATTATTCTTCGTATTATCATTGAACATGAGTGAACGATACTCTACTTCGTCGATCAATTTTTAAATGATTGTTGTATTATTCAAAGGTGCTGGCTGGCGTGAAATTTGCATGAACGAAATTTAATGATAATGAATTATTGGATTGGAATATCGGTTTATTTTTCTTCGTGAATGGAATCTGTTAATTATCGGATTCTGATGAACTGAATTTTTCATTGATTTTTCCGTTCGTATTCCAACTCCGGAATATCCGTAAAGTTCATATTTTTTTAGAATCTTCATAGGAAATTCTCGAGGAAATGGAATTTTACGGTTTCTAAAAAAGGTATTCGTACATGCAAAAGTTCCTTTTTTTTTTTTCATTTTTACCATCGATAACAGGAAACATTTTTCTCTCGTTTCAATATACGCGACAAGCGGGAAACGTCTAGAACATTGAAAAAAGTAAACGGTATAATACATAATCATAACACGATTGGAGTGTGTAGTTTAAGCATCAACACATTTCAAACATGTTGAAATTGGCGACAAGTGTTTGCACGTCCAAAGTATGTTCAAGCAATTGACTAAAAGCGTACTGCAACAACTCACGTAAAATGTATTGTTGCGAAAAAAAAACAGGACTTGCCGTGTTAAAAGCGACGACAAGATTTCACGGTGTGACGTGTTGAAACAAAACGTGTATTTTTACAGTGATATATCGTTTAAGGTATTACTGGATGGGCCGTCTGAAAAAGTGAGTAGAAACAAAATAGTGAAGTAACTTTTATCAAATTCATTTTATTTTTTAATATTCTCTGACAACATCGACAACAATATTCGTCCACTATCTATTCAATTTCATTTTATAACGGATGTTTCTTATTTTCTTTTATACAGCCGAGCATTTATCTTCGTTTGATTTCGAATCTCTTTATCAATACGTATCTTATTTCTTTTCTCGGGACGTCAGTCACGTGCCAATTGACTCCAGTATACTCCGTTACCCTACTCGTCTCTTCCCTTCTTTTCTCTACTTCTCTTTATCCTGCAAAAAGTTCTTTGTCTCGATTTCAAACAAAATTAAAGAAACTCAGTCGATAATAAAATTCGCGAATCTCTCAAAAATGATGGCATATTAATGTCACCTTTCTGGAAGCAGGCAATCAAAACATCGTTTGAATATGAAAAAAGCTCTCAAAGTTGGTTTCGACAGGTAGGATTGATGCGTAATTAGAGGTAAAATTTTCGTTTGAGGTGTATATGCGAGAAAGAGAGGGTAAGCTCGTTGCAAATTTTAGCGGCAAGCCACCCAAAAGGCTTTAATTCTCTTAGCATACCCAAACTTCATCTTCATCTTTCTCTCTCCCTCTTCTCTCCGTCTATACAGGAAGTAAAGGCTCTGTGTATTATGGTCGGGTTGGAGGTACCTAAAGAGCCACCATTGGATATAATAGCGTTTTCATATGCAGCGAGTATGCGTGTGGGATGACTGCACCTCACACGGGAGAGTTCCCCTATCGCTTCTGTTGCCGTTGAGTACAAAGCCTTTCTCTTGCCCTAAACTGTAAGCTCTGCCTGAGTCCTTTCCCTTGAGAGCTGCCCTTCCCCTTTCGCTCACCCTTTTTCTCCCTCGCTAGCTTCCTCTTCCCTTTCGTCTCTCATTCTCGCTTGCCGAGTTAAGGAGAACCCAGAAACTTGAGACACATGTTCTATGTGGTAGATATTGTATCCCGAAACCTACTGGGAGGCAGAGAATATTGAGAAGCTTATATATCGATATTAAACGAACTGTTCAAATTTTTATAGCGAATAATAATACGCTTATGCTCGTTAACATTGATTACGAGGAATTCCAATGAATCTTCGTAGAATCTCATCTTATAGGTATATATATAAACCAATAGTAAAAATAAACAGGATGGATATCAACCGCAATATTTTATACAGGATGAATATTATCAGCCATATTTTATACAGTATGAATTTCATTTACTAGTTTACCGATCGTAATTATATAGAACCCTTTCCGGAAAATATATTTGTTTGTTTACTATCGCACAACAAAAATTGGCCGATATATTCCTGAGTAAAGTTGGACACTGAGTAAACAATGGCACAGTAGTTTCAGTGGAAAGCCGGAGTGATCGCGAGTTCGAATACACGTTCGGGCGGGTCATGTTTATTTTTTTGTTTTGTTTTTACCTTCAAGGTTTTTGGACGTTGATACGAAAGAGCGAAACATGAATCTTCAAACGTATTGACCTTGCATATCCAGAATGTGAGAGAAGCCGGTAGACGATCGACGCGAGCTGTGAATTTGTCTTTATTAAATATTTGGAAAGAAAATAAAAACTAGCAGTTGAGATTCAGCTTGTATACACATCTGTGTAGGGTCCTTACGTTTGCTTAGTTGTAACTCGAGTGGTACTGAATTATTTTCCGTGATTCCAAACGCAGTTGTAAGTCTGTAAGAGGATTTAGGCTAATGGGCAAGATGCAAACTGATTACGCTGTGTACTAAATTAAAAAAAAAGCAATCGCA
Source organism: Ophioninae sp. A BG-2022a (assembly GCA_030523105.1). NCBI lineage: Eukaryota > Metazoa > Arthropoda > Insecta > Hymenoptera > Ichneumonidae > Ophioninae sp. A BG-2022a. The sequence continues at coordinate 81,202 of JAPYZI010000235.1, read as the reverse complement.
AAAAAAAAAAAAACTATAAGAAAGATCTTGTCATAAAAAATTAGTATTAAGAAATGAACGAATAAATGAATAAACAAGTAAAGAGGCACACTATTTCGTTTTAATATACATTAAATTATTTAAGGAATTATTTACGTCCAACGCTCAAACCACGTTCTCTATTTGTAGAAGGAACACTTGATTGGATTACATCACCAGTGGCTTTTCGAATTTGGCGATCCCTCTCACTCTGATTGTTTTTCAAAAAACACTCTCTCGCTTTCCCTATTACTTTCTTCCTTTCTTTCCTCAGTCTGTCTTCGTTGCTCCTTTAGATCGAAAGTACACGGGGTATGGAGGGTGTACGTAACGTATAAGAAATGTGTGTAAGGCGAAGTGAACGAGCTGAAGGGATAGTTCGGGTTTACACATATACGTACCCACGGAATGCAACGGTCAAAGAAAAAAGGTTGGTGGAAACAATGTGTACGTGATATCCTACAGTTAAGTATCGTATATACAAGTCCCTTGGCGAAATGCCGTAATCCGCGCAATTTAAAGAACGGACTAATTTCACAAGGTCGGATCGTTTTACTCGTATTCCACTAGTCGATATTGCGCACAAGAAGGAAACCAGAATGAAATTGAAATACTTGCTTTTTCGTCTGAAACCGAACGGACTAGAAAGAATTCAATATATATATGGCAAGTGGAGAAAAATATTGGTTTTTTTTCAAAATTGGCCACTCCTAGGCGGTCACACTGGTCTGCGTCCATTCCAGTTGATTCTATCGAGTCCTGCAGCGTGGTAAAAAATCATTTTTTGTTTATCGTATTTATTAATTTAATTTAATTGAGCGAGCGGCTTGAAGAGAGTTGAAGAAAAAGAGGGAGAGAGAGAGAGAAAGAGAAGATGAGTAATTTGATGTTGTGGATTTCTTTTTCTTATGTTGCTAGCGCGGTTGTGCACACACGTACACGCACTCAATTTAACAAACGCAAACCTCGAGCGAAAAGCAAATGAAGGGCAAATGTGGAGAGACAAAAAGTTTAATTCAGAGAGAAAGAGGGAAAAAAATCGGATAACACCGAGCGAGAGTGGAGGGAAAAAAAAGAAGAATTATACTAATCCAGGTGTGTCAGCATATCGTTATCGGGTGGGCAAACTACGTGCTCTATAAATCTTCCTGCGCTCGTGACATATTCGCCGGATTTATCCGCGTATACAGAAACCCACATATATTTGTGTATATTTGATACTCTACATCTACGAGTTGCACAGGCACTGCAACCTGCAACTACTGTTCGCAAGCTCGCACCTCTTCATTCCTCTTGTATATAGTATAACCGAGCGCTATACCTCGGTGGCTGCAACGGCTAAAGAGCAGTAACACACGAGCCAGGCCCCATAGCGGTATCCCCTCGAACGGCGAGAGAGCTTAAGTCCGATGTTTAAAGTTGTGCTTCCGGCACTTTGAAATATCGCGATGGCCTTGGAGCACGCGGCCTGGGAGAGAAAATGCGCATGGGTGAGAGACAGAGAGAGAGAGAAAGATTCACATCTCCGCTTCTGGAAATATATGAAGCGCGAAAAGCTTTTCCTCCGGTGCGTTGGTGCAGCAAAGCACCACCGGCCTAGCGGATACCTGAACCGGAAGCCCCACAGGGCACGGTCCAGGTATCCACACGGGGCTCATGGCACGAACCTCTCTAACAGCAGCCTACTGGTATCCACGTCGTAAAGCTTATCGATAAATACTTTAACGCTAAATTTGAGAGGACCAAGTTTGAATAGTCTCTTGATTTCGTACACTTGACGTATGGACGAACCAAATGATATGTTAATATTTTAAATTCGATTACGTTTTTATTCGTATTATTATGAAGGGAATTAATGGACTACTGAAATTGGGATCTCGATCTCCAATCTCTTCAGTCCCGGATTAGCCGTGTAAAGGAAATAGAAAAAGTAAACGAGAACCCCACAAATGGATATAAGTCAGAGTTTAAAATATCTTTAAATATTCCGCGTTAGAAGTGTAACATCAAGTGACTAGCGTATTTGAAATATTCGGGCAAGTAAAATCTCTTAAAGCAGAAACAATCGTGAACAAAAATCCGAATCGGTCAGTGGTTTCCAAGACGATTTGGAATGAAGCCATGAAATTTCATCTAATCTAATAAACTTAGGACATGTTTTCAAAATCGTATTCCCAATCGAACATAAAATTTGGGAAACCTTCCTTTTAATACTGATATACTAAGAGAACCTCTAAAAGGATTATTGGTGGCTGGCGATAGTTTTTGAGATATCGCATTTCAAAAATTATTTGTTTTACTGCTTTTCTACTATACTAAACAAAGCCAATCAAACCCAAACTCCAAACCCGGAATCGATCGGTCGTGATAAGCGATATAGATATACTCGCAGACGTTGTAACAGTAAACTTTAAAATTCCATATCTCGAACATTACTTCCAGTTGCACAAAATCCTTTTAGAGTATGTATTCAAATATTTAACGCAAGGTCCGTGAAAAATGTCAGCTTGAATGAAGGAGGCGGAACAGTTAATCAGCGTTGTGTCGCCCAAGTGCGGAAATGTTTTTACGGAATTACTAGTCCTTAATAATCACTAACTGCAACGCAGAACGTTCTTTATTAAAACTAAAGGGTATAAAGATAATAATTGAGGTAATCGTTCAATTAACCTTAGTTTGATAAACATTGCATGTGACTTACCAAGAGCATTTGATTTGAATAATTTTATCTGTAAATTCTTGCAGATTAAATCAGAAATAATTTGTACAAGTGGGTTTCATATTATATCCTTAATAAAACCAAGGATATCGTGATTAAATTCGTTACTGACCCCAAGCTCGTTCAATACAGCCATGAGGATCATGGAATCTCTGTTGGAGATATTATTACAAATTCAAACCATTTTCATCGGGTTTCAACGATGCAACTATAAGCTCAAAATTCCTAAACTTTCCCTAGTGGAAATACGACCACAGCGTTGAAAGGGCATCTGTAGGCAATACACCGGAGATTCTAACGTGATCTGAAAATCATGAAGCCCCAAGTATGAAGAAAATGACGAGGATAAGTAAAATTTATAGCGTTGAAGTTTTGATCGTTCAGATACAACGAAAATAATGTTCGTTTTACTTTTATAAATTTTCTTTCGCAGATTTTATGCCCGAAAAATACGCCAACGTTTTTAAGAATTTTTAATTAGCGATTTCCAACGAATCTACGATATGTAATTTCCTATTATAATTAAAAAAAAAACGTGGAACAATAAAAAAAAGGTGCTTGCTGCAATCCCACGGAAACACGAAGAATCATTGTAAGATTAAAACGGCACATAATTAAGTCAAGTGACAGTGGAACGTGAAAAAACATAACGTTGCAAGTTCGATCATTGGGACGCAGTAAAAATGATTTTCCTTTTTATTTTAAAAATTTCCCTTCGCCGATATGATCTCCAAAAATTACGCGAATATTTCTGAAAACTTTCAATCAGCGATTTGCAATAAATCTGTGATATATGAGCGATATATAATATCCAACTGTAATTTACAAAAAAATAAAAAACGATGCAAACTTTATCTTGAATTAGGAAGATATATCACAAAAATAAAAAGACACATCATTAAATCACCTATATTCATCGGTTGCAAATGACATTTTCATTTTGAATACTTCACCGTGCCGTGCATTTCTTTTACAATGCTATCGTTTTATACTAACTCGACAATCAGCGAAGAATCATGTCGGTGACTCAGCGGACTACAAATTTTTTTATTTTTCGCATATATAAATCGTCGTCTCGTGCATTAGTCACGACGAAAGAATTACAAGGTCCGAGATGTTGGTCCAGCCGATTTAGAAAAAACTTGGCTTGTCGGGACTTGATTAATTTATGGTGAATGAGTGACTGCTGTAAACTCTCCGCGAAGCAAAAAACGCGATATGAGAAGAATAAAAAAATAAAAAAAATAATCATAACAGAGAAACAGAAATTGCTAGGGAGAAGTGGTCGCTAGGCTCGGAGGCGGGAGCAATGGGTCGAGTTTTATCCATTTGAGAATAAAATGAAATTGTGCGTGCATGCCGTGTGGCACTCGAGGCGTGTGTAGCGCAAGAGACATTTTCGTGTTCCGGTTGGTTCGCTGGAGGGAAATAAACTCGCCCGGTACTGAATGCTTTTTCATACGAAAACGCTCATGGCGCGTATAATCCAATGAAAAAAAAAAGAAGATTATGGTAAAATTTGCATCCTTGGAACGTCAAGTAAAACATATTTTTAAAAAACGAACAGTAGGTGATGCATCCCCTCGAGCAGTATTCTTTTTGAATAAAGAGGTACAATGAAATTTACCGTGAATACTTCTTTTCTGGGATGAAATTTTACCTACATTTTTAGTTTGATACCTGTTGAAGACGACGCAGTTAGTGATTTTGGTCAATTTTTAAAAATGACTTCCGCGAGTCTTTGATCTGTTTACCCACAGATTCGTTACACACGTACAGTTAACGACATCTGTCGCAAAACAGCGATAACTTATTCAACTTCTTATCCAAAATATTTTTTTTCCAATATATATTAAGGCCACGAATTGATAATAAAAATAAACGTAAAATGATTTGAACAATTTGAGAGTTCTAAATCTATCAAGAAAAATGATAGATAAGAAAGAATTAATTTTTTTTGCATTCCAACGATGCAATCTTCGAATCCATATACCTCAACCTTTCAACTTTTTGAGGTGGTTGGAGATAAGGGTAGTAAAGTGCTTTTAAATTTAACCTAAAAGGACTTCAAAACTTTGTAGAGCATTATACGTTACATACGCAGGAAGTTAGGCACCATTATTTCCCAGCGAAGAAATACCTTACGAATATGCGTCGTTAGCTAGAGGAAATGCATGCAGCAAGTTCCCCATCAAGTAGAACGTACAAAGATTGATCGCACCCTTTTCATAGTCGTGATTTCTCTGTTGACATCAAAGAGAACTCCTCAAAAGCAAGGTGTCGTGTATAACGAGCTACTGAAACTCTCAAAAGTCATCATGGAAAGTTGTTATCGACTAGACTTGCTGCGTTTGAAGAGAGTTTTGCACAAGGGGAAGCCATAATTAGAGAACCGTCATTACAATGTCACTTGCGGAACGATAACATTCGACCACGTGTTGCTCAACCGTTTAAGAAGCGCTTAGAAGAAGCGAACTGAAAAATCCTATCCCATTCACAATATTCCCTAGAACATTACTTCCTTCGATTGCCAATATGTTTGCTGAAATCAACGCTTACCGCTACTTGACCTCGTAGGAAGGAACGCCAAAATGTCTGAATGAGTGAAGTAACCAAAGAATTCAAGGGGTTCGTGGGTCTACTTATCTGCTCAAACTTTGACTGTTGATCGAAATATGGATCAAGGTTGACTATTAAGAGAGCCAATAAATTGGATACATCGGATCATCGATTTATTTCCAATGTCAAAATATTGAAAATCCTATGTGCATGACGAAGTTTGCATCGTTACAATACAACGAAATATTTTTTTCTTTAATTTTATACATTCTTTTGCGCGAAGCCATATATATATATATATCATTATATTTAGTTAATATAATTAAAATAATATATCATTTAAAGTAATATATACATATCTATTGCCAATGATCAAATTTCAAGATATTTTTTAATTTTTCGATAATAATAAAAGTGGCAAAATGAAAAATTACCAAATAATCGTCGATAGACTCCAGTCGGCCAATTGTCAATAGAATTTTTTAACTCCCGTTTTTCATTTCGTTGCATAATATATTGTTGGCGCGTATTATTTCCCCTTATTAACAATACATATGCAGTATGAAAAGTTTCGGGAAAGCTGTTGAAAAAGAATGAGTGCAGAGCTGGAATTTTCGTTGCGCTATATTTTCAGAGTCGCTGCATCGAATTACAGGATTTGCCATTCGGCTGGTACGGTGGTATGAACGAGAAGTGCTGATAAAAGCGTCCCTCGCATGTGGAGCGCACGATGGAGAGCCAGTGATACACCGAGCAATCACGGCTCGTCAGTCACGTGAATTAAAAATATTCCGTGATCCCCGACGCTTTGGATACCTGCGTGAATATACACGCAAAGTATAGAGAGGTTGTTGCAGCCCTCAGGAGAATGAGAACTTCGGCATGGATGTACAGTTTTTTATCGGCTATTCGATATTTGCAAATCCATTGTGAAATAAACTCACAGATAATACGAAAATTGGCGGTGTGGGTACGAAGCAAATGGCAACAAATGAATCTGTTTCGTATTCTCTGGACGACACAACCCTTTACCCTTTTTCTATTTGTTGTCGGGTATTCTGTTTTTGATCCGATCGAACTTCGTATTTCGTATCATCAATAGTATTGCGACCCAAAACGAACCGATGTAAATTACATATTCATTCACACCTCATGGGAATTGCAGCTCGTGTTCGGATCAACGAGACAGAAGTGGAAGGATTTTGACAGAGGTGAAGGGAATGAAGTTTGCTTCATTGAAATTGCAACGGCAATCGATATATATATATATATTTTTTTTTTCGTTACTCCGCAACTTTTTAACTGATACATACAGACCCAAAAACTCAAACGATTCAGCACGATTCGTATGGGAAATTCACAGCCTGAATTGTTTGTTAAATAATTCAGTTGTCTAAATCGACAAACAATGATTACGGATTGTAATAAAAAAATAACAATGTAATAAAAATACATAAAAAAAATAAAATAATAATGTAATAAAAAAAAAGGATTTTTATTCCCCGAACCATGAAGGGTTGAAGTTTTCAACGTTGAGATGCAACGGGAATTATAATTTCCTATTCCCGAAAAGATTCTGTGAAGTTTTAAGGATAAAACTATTTTCATCACTCGTGGTTCAAGATATTGTCATTTTGACAGATTTGACTTTATGGAAACCTAGAGATCAAACTTTCATCGGACAGCTCTGAAACTAAGAAAGAATTTTAATCGGTACGTTTTTGCAACATTCATGAGCAACACGCTCGTCTCTCCCAAGGGACGAAACGTACGTTCGTAGTTTGAACATAAAAGAGATATTATTGTGGCTGCAAAAGTTCGTGAGAGCTGGTCATGGCCCTAAAATTCAGAGCGTCCTTCCCGAGTAGTAAAATTCAGCGCATTTGTAATTTTTATCGTGGGCTGTGTACGCGTAATACGAGGACGGTTATTCACCCGTGAACGTGGTAGACAGGTGTATGCATCGAAACTACGGTGCACATCCGGCGTATTGCATACCTTTACTATAAGAAAGAGCGAGAGAAAGAGACAAGTGTAGATGGAAAGGGAAGAAAAAGAGATGGAAAGAAAGGGACATAAAGAATGGCGAGAAAATGAAAAACAGGGAAAACCGACAGTATACGAGACGGGCACAGGGTGGTTGTAACCTGATCACGGTGCACCCTGGTGCACCCTTATCCCTTGGCCTTTCGTGCTACTTTTTCCACTTGGGAATGAGCCACGAATTTATGTGACGGACAAACTAGCTGGATCCATCGCCGAGTTGCTGTACACGGCTCTTAAAAACACACGTGCTCGTCGAAATATACATCAACGCGTAGATTTCGAAATATATAACATTAGTTACAGGGATTTTAGATATCGTTGGATGTATTTTGTTTGCAAAATCTCGAAAATTTTAAGATTCAAATTTCCTTCACATTTATTCTCTGATCCGCCATCTTTCTTCATCGTTCTATCATATTTTCTTCCCTTTTCAATACTCCACCAAAACCTAACCCCATTGCGACCCCAGCCGATTTATCCTATACTATTTCGCATTTGACAAGGATACGGAGAAACTGTGGAAAACTTGTATCGGTATAGACGACCATATATTCTTTTGATTCTTCGATGATTCCTTGGTGTACAGACAAGTATCCGTCTCTTCGGACGCTGCTTAACTTCGGTGGTCGCCGGAGCCGCACTCCGACTACCCATCTACCAGCGTCGGTAACAGTGAAGATTGATAGTTTGTGATAGAATAACAATACACGAATTATTAGTTAATTTCTCATCGAGTAATCTTTCGCTTATGGGAAAACAGTTTTTGCAAACTGTACCATTTGCAATGAAACTAAATTGCTGCAAACTATGAAAATATCAAGTCATCAAAATCAAGCAATTGATTAATTTAATCTTTCAATTAATTTTGAAATAAAATGTTTATTTCACAGTTGAATTAAACAGCGATCACGCGAAAACTCAATATATATTTAGTTTTTTAATACCTGTTGGTAATAATGTGATCTCAACGTATTAATTCAATTAAACAACTAAAAACATTTTTGATTGGAAAATTGGAACAGATGTACAATCTGTAACAAAACCTCAGTTAATCGCATGCCAATCGTCAAACCCAAACATCCATTATTATTGATAGTGAAAAATTAACAACTCTATCTGTTCATTTATTATTACTGAATTATTATTGTAAAATAAAACGTACACGAAATAATCTAGACTTGTAAATCCACGATTCTCCCATTGTGGTCAAACGTTCTGCTCGATGGTCCATCCAGTAATACCCTAAAATTTCGTTTCAAACCCGGACGGAAACAACAAAATGAAACTCTATCTGAAATTAATCTATAATTTACCGAATACGATATCCGCAGCTGAAACATTCAAACCACCGTTGTAACAACTCTAATATATGGTTTCCCAAAAAAAAAAGGAATGGTTACGCAAGACACTGTAACAAACAGTATTAAATAACGCGGGGGAGGTTGCAAATACTAAAATTCACGAAAAATACCAACTCCCCGAATTTTACCACTATGGAAATTACTTGCGGCCAGTATGTACGACCTATTCTGTGTGTCGCCCTGCGCCCAACGAATACACGTGTAACGGAGAGTATTCCTCGCGTCTTTTTGCACGCTGGTCCAGCAAGCAAAATGAAATGCGAGTACCAGAATAAGAGGAAGAGAGAGAAAGAGAGATAGAGGGAGGGAGAAGCGCGGACGTGAAAGTCCTGAATTTATGTGCTCTTGTTGACATCTACAAGGGCTTCCACACGTAGCACCATAGAGATCACGGGTCGTGCACCATATACACACAGACAAGTATAACCACACACACATGTTTGTTTTTGCGTAAGTAATGAGGAAAACGGCCCAGAACGTACGATTCAACGCGCACGGTGTTGTCAGTTGAGCCCTTTTGCATATCTGTACCCCGAATATCTGGAGAGAGCGGTTTTGATGATATTCGTCTTCAACCATATTGATCACAATTTTTTAAAACTCCCTATTTCTTCAAAATAACTGCTAGATGAATTATTATATTAATATATTGTTTAAATTACTATTAATTCATTGCATAAATCATAATTGTATCAAAAACCTTTCGAGATACCATTCAATGATCTTTAAAACGGAACTTTTTTTTTGTAATTGTTTTTATCGTTAGTATTAATGATGTATACAAAATTCTTTTTTACGAGTTGCGAGATTATACCTCTAATAACTATTCATAAAAATATTCAAGCTCGTCTAGTAAAAAATTAAAGTTAAGTAATTGAAAAGAATTAATTTTTGTTGCTTCTCGACGATTCAAACTTAAATGTCGTGTGCCGAGAACTCTGCTGGCCGGAAACCAACGATTCGCTTGAGATTTGAAGACTGATTTTGGAGACTGTTCTCAAAATAGACTATATGTTTATATACTCATGTATAGACGTATGTGTGTGTGTGTATCAAATTGCACAGGAACATTGTCGAGAGTCGCAGGTAATGCATTTTGGCACAGGAGCTCTGGGGATGGCTTGGCTAGTCGTGCGAACGGATTAGCCCTCCAGCAGAGAGGGCCATCATCACCACCAGTTTCTCTCTTCCCTTCCCTCTCTCCCCCTCACTCACTCTCTCTCTCTCTCTCTCTCTCTTCCTCCTTCTCTCACTCCCTCACTCTCCCTCTCTCTTTCTCTCTCCCTCTCCCTCTCTTGTCCAACAAGCGTCGCTCTCACTCGCCCCCCTTGGGCCGTATTTACAATTGTAATCCCTGCCCGTCCAGCCCGCATTTCAATAAATTCGAGTGAAAAGTTGGCCTCTCTCGCGCGAGTAGAACACACTTCTCTCACGCTTTTGCTCGCGATCATACCTACGTTACGCACCTTGTTTGCCCGTTTCATTTGTACACGCAGCGACACGTATACGCCCAAAAAGTATGACAGGAAGGGTCAATTTTTATTTTATTTATCTTACGAAGAAAGATGACCGATGTGTGTCCGAGCGGGCAAATTAACGAGTGAAAAAAGGGTTTAATAATAACGCGCATAAAAATAAATATATTGCGTGCGGAGACACGGAGGTAGCACGATAAAATACGCGGCTGATAAAACATTCTTTGCTTTTTTTTGGATTCATTTTGATGCTTTTTTATATACGCAACGTCGGGCGATGTGATCTGTGCGCAAAATGAAATGAAAAATGGAACTGAGTCGTGTTTGCTCTGGGATGTTTTTTGCCAACGGACGTTCACCGCGTACATTCCCGATCTGCGGAAAATTTGCAAACATTTTTTGCACACAATGAAAGGGGAACAAATAAAACAAATGACAAGGGTTTTTCTATCATGACAGTTGTACACAAAGGCTATGATTAGGGTCAACATCCACTGCGGTCTTTGACCATTGAACAATATTTGGAAGAATTTTGACTCCACTTAAGTCTCAGTTAAAGCTACTTAACGTCAGAAGCCCTCGTAAGCCTGCAGAGAACCTTGTGCTCCTACCTGAACCCGGTCCAAGTGGAGGAGTTTGAAGTAGTTCAAACGCCTCTCTAAATTGCGCTGAAATCTACCGAGCAATAGAAGCCACAGTGGATCAGTTCTACCCAGACAGGTTTAAAAAACAAAATGATTGTGACGTTACTAGCGGTCCGATGTTGATGAAAAAATTACGGAACTTGCTCTGAATCTGGTATATTATGCACGCAAAAGGAAAATTAATGAAGAGAGAGATGTGAACAAAACGGTCTCTAAATCACCCCACGTGTTTACTAAAAAAGTACCAACTTTGTCAATTTTCCATAAGAAAAAAAGTAATACAGTACAGCGGGAAAATTCCCCTTCAGCGTCGGGGATCGTAAAATATGTAGAACTGAAATGGGCAGTTCGAATTTACCTAGTGTAACTGCAGTGGGTTAATAAATAATTATTGTTACTTTATTATTTTTATTATTCGTTAAATATTAAGTAAAATGCCATCGAAAAATATGGGATTTTTATTTACCTTTATATTTGTGAAAGTAGATTTTGTATTTTCATTTGCTTTTATATTAGCGAAAATAATTTTCGAAATGTAAACGTTGTATCTCCGATGAACGGTGAGATTGGTGACATCTGGAAGGGACGTCGAAATTTAGGGGTTGCGGATGTCGTTATGATTTTTTGGACTCTGTGTAGTTTATCTTAAATAATCAACAGTCGAAGATTGTTGATGAAAGAAACCACGTGTCATCCAATATGGAACGCGGAATTTTTTGGTATAATTTTGTGTGATTTTCCGTGGAATGTGACAAATTATGATTTTTAAAAATGAACATGACGTGTGATGTCACTCTCTAATTATCGCAATTATTCAGTTAACACGAATTATGCGATACAAAAAATAATTACTCCAATTATTGATGTTTGTTTGCCATTTTTGGTATCAAGGCACCATAATCACTCACTGGCGTAGTTTCGCTTGAAATATATTCAAAAATATGGTATACTCGATTACATACATAGGCGAAATATTTACTTCGATGAAGATTATACCAGGAGCTCAAGGAATTAAAAATTACGTGAATAAATCATCGAGATGGCATTCTCCGTAATTAATTTTATTTTCAGTTTATGAAATATTCTATGCATTTATTAAAGAACCCGTGATACCTTACGTATACATATGCATGTACGCGTAACCACGTATATAACGTAGCTTATAGACGTGTATCATCCAAGAACAGAATGCAGGGGTAATGATGCTTACTGGGTAATACCGCTCGCCACAATACCTTGATAAATACGGCAGAGAGAAAGGCGTCCATTAGTCTGAGACATGGGGGGTACAATTAACAAACAGCGTCACGTATTATCAGTCCCTTTGCAGCACGAGAACGTGAGGTACACCATTCTGTTTACGGACGGATCGATGTAATTTTTGGGCGAAAGTTGTTGTCAGTGTTGTCATTTTTTTTTCAATATTGTAGTATTTATTTATAATTACGATTACTATTTTGTGTATGAAGAAAACGTTATACTTAGTAATAACGTCAACACTTTCGTACAATTGTATCTGCATGTTTTTAAATGTCAACTTTAACACGAAACGATCGTTCATTAATCGTCATTACTCCATTTATCTGAACGGTATGACCAAACGTCAAAGACAATGACGCTCAAACCGACTTTCATTTATACGTTTTGCTACCAATTAATTGTGAAAGATAAATACATTTTGTGATAAAATGTTGATTGGTGAATAGTCAAACTTTTTTTTATTTTTTTCTACGTTTACTGTATACTAAAAAAAAATAAAAAAAAATGGCGAGTTTCTTCTTCACGTGAACGACATCCCCTCCGCGTTATTTACACGCCCTCTACCCATGACAAGACATTTTTCCCCGATGTAGACATTGAGTAAGAGTTCACTTTATATTAAATTTCGAAGCTGATTTCATCATCATCATCATCTACCTCGGTCAAAAGCTGGAGAATAAAAATGGGCTCAAAATTTTGGTCTCGGGTGTAAAAAAAAAAAAACAGGTGTATTACATACTTATCTACACTTATGGGTACCTGTATGTACACAAAAACCAGTAAGCTGGAAAAGAACAAGAGAAAGAGCTCCCAGTCGACATTGAGGACGATGTTATTCGTTCTCTGCCTTTCTTCCGTTTCCCTCCAACTTGGCCCTCTTTTGTCGAGCATGCGCGCGGGACATTTGAGCTTTCTCGGTAGAGACGACATTGGAGCCAAGGGAACGAACAACGAGTGGAACGAAAAGCGCGCAAAGCCCTCGTTAAGTATGTATATAGATGTATATGTATGAGGGGCTAGTGGCCTTACGAAATTTATGCAAACATCCGCGAGGCTTACGTCTCCAAGGCTGTAGAGAGAAGACGGATACGGAGAGCAAGATTGGGGTAGTTTTGATGGAGTCTGTGAAGGTGTTCCGTACTCAGACAAGCAGCAAGAAGATCCTCGCTAGCGTTACGTATTATAAATGTGATGAGGAGTGAGTTTGAACAAGTTCAAGTTGTACCACGATGACCATCTGTACGTATAATCCTTTGGGGACCGACGGACTCTTTTTTTAAAATGGATCCTTCACTTTCGAGTCCGGACCTTGAAGTCTAATATCTACAAAAGCTCTTTTCGCCAGTTCTGAACCTACAATTGTATATTCGCTATCAATAAATAAAGACAAGTCCGTATTTGCTCGATCTTTAGAAAAGTCAAGCGACATTTTATTGAATGCCCTACTTCATAAAATAACTCAAACGAAATCACAAACGCTATTGCTTTTTCTTACCTCTTTGATGTACGTTTCGGAAATAGCCGTTTTATTCTGAACATTTCTTAGGTTCTGTTATAGACATCTTCTGTGGATGGCTTTGATGCATAGCAATCGAACAAAAATGTTTTTATTTCCCTTTTTTATCGTGATCAGAATGGTGGGCCATGGATGTTCAATTGAATTGTGAAAGAAATGCTTGTATATGTCATACGTTTTGACGTAACAAAGATTCAGTACATTGTAATAAGAATTAGATCAATTCATCAATAATAATGAAAAAAAAAACACTTCCCGATTTAAGGAACACGTTCTTATATACTTTCGTCTGTATCCTAATAAAAAAAGATTCGTTTTTAAATAAAAATAATAATCATAAAGAGTTCGAAATGCAAAAACGATAATTCTTTGCTATAAAAATAATAATTTCGTTTAATTTTCGTATTACCAATTAAAATTTCGAGGTAACATCGCTGAGATATAATACTGTCCGACGGAAAACAGTAGTGTAGTGCACCGGATGAATTACCGTGCAACGATAAGGACGATCAATTATTCAGACCCAATGTCGAAGGCGGGACGATTTCACCTATTATAACTATCGAGAATTATCAATATCCGATAAGGAGGCAAAAGATTACAAATGTCCAATAACGATCCTGTAAATGTCGCAGGTGAAAAAAGTATGCAATCGATCAATAGCAAAATAACTTTACATTTCCAACGCCTTGAATATCAGTCTCCAATATACAACGATCAACGGTTGTATGTTGTCTTGTGGTGGAAGCGCAGATGCGCGACGATGTTAGAAAGGCGGTTGCAAAATTCGAAGTTTGAATGTTGCAAAGATCAAGGACGGTGGAGGCAAAGGGATTTGCCAAATTAAACAAGGGTTCACACGGACCGCCATAATTTAGCTAGTAATTCGCGCTCGCCTTTCTCCCTGTACTCGCTTTACTCTCATGCAAGAATCGGTTTTCTCTGAGGGGAGCAACGTAGAGGGCGAGATTTCCGGCTTTCGCTTCTCTCTTGCTTTCTCAAAGCTACTTCCTCTTCCTCTCCTTCTCTCTCTCTCTCCTTCTCTTCGTCTACGGACTTTATGCTTTAGCCTGTTGAGGCTGTCCAGGCCGTTTCGACCGCTGCACGGATGTCCGTGATGTTCCTCAGTGTGATGCTCGGCTGGCATGACCCACGCCATCCAAAACGTAGGGTATGGCTCGGGGGTGCGCAAAGCCACTAATTGCCAAACGGGGTGGAGCGTTGGTCCGATTAGCTGACCAGGTGATTAGAGAGCTCGGGTTGCTGGCAAGGAAGACGAGGAAAGAAGCAAAGACCAAAAGAGAGAGGGCGAGAAAGAGAGAGAGCGAGAGGAAGGGGAGAAAAGGGAGGTGGAGGAGGAGGAAACAAGAGTTGAGGAACTAAGGAACACTTCTTCATATAAAGACTATGCGTGTATATAGTCACCGGCTGTGTACTAAAAGTTCTCATCGGGTCGTTTATTCCATCCCTATTATTTTGTCTTTCGCGCTTCCTCTCGTTCGGGTTGGGCTCACTCTCTCCCTTTCTCTTCGTCACGATACTCAACCATTTCCGCTTTCACTGTTAATCCTTAGACCTCTTTCCGACTTTTCATTTTATCCGCTAATTTCACTAGGCGGTGTAATGATCGATAATAAAATTAGCTCCTAATTACGATACGGAAATTATAGCTCGTTGGGCTCTCGTGGTACGAGATGCACGTCGAGGCACTTGAAGGAAGTATATATGGGATCGATAATTCCGATAAGGCTAGTAATAACGGTGGTAACCCATTTTTGTTTGCTCGTGCAATTTTCGAGGCAATAACCGTTAATTGCGTTAATGACAACATAAAAAAATGCACGATTAAATTATTCCCGCCAGCGTTTCTACTCCAGCTTACCCGTTCTCGAAACCTCGCTATGATTTTATGTACTGATAAAGCTTAGCTTCTTATTTTGCAAAAAAACATTTGCGTTGGCCGTGCTTCGGAGGAATGGAGTATTCCTGTCGAGAGTACAGAAATACACAGTATCAAAAACAATACTTACTTTCTTTATCGTGTTTTCATTTGTAAAGTTCCCGCAGTCATTGACGTTGAAGTTTACATCGTCGCAACGTAACACAATTTTTTTTGTTCCGTGCAATGTTCGTTCGCGAGCTACATTGCGTTTGAGCTACATTGCGCAATAATTTGCAAAATTATTACACATCAGCTGATATTAAAAGCTGCAAAAATATGTTTTTCTATGGCAATTAATATACGGAATGAAAAAGCAATTTCGTTGCGTTTCAAGGATGCAAACTTCGAGTTCGTATAGTCGACGAGAAATGATAAGGTTTATGGGTCCCCCATCCGTGTATCGAACAACAGGAACACTTCTCAAGTTTTCTTTGATCCCTTTGCCGATAAAATTTTTAATAAAAATTCTGATCTTCCGGAACGGGGTTATAAATTAGGGAGTTTCACCGGGGCCTGCAGTGGAAGCTTGTTGGACCGCGGATAGACGCGGGGCGTTTTGAGGGAACAAAAAATCGTCCGCAGAGCTGAGAGCTTTTTTTTTTATGCTTATTTCAACGGCGAGAGGGAAGAGGAGTATCGTGGAAAAGAGCACGGGAGGCAATGGGGAAAGTTATATAGAACCATATACACGCCCACACTCGGCATTGCAGTTAGCCCTGTTGCTGTGTAATATTAGAGAAGTTAACCGAGGGGCAAGAGTTGAGCTCTCGCTTATTGCGCCGTGGCGTGCTTTCTAGACTAAAAACGTACCATTCTTTTCCAACGCAAACAATGGTGTATAACCATAGGGTCGTATATGGGTTATATACAGGGGTCTTCTGGCCGAACGAGCTTTTCGTCCGGTTCGGGGATATGGAGGATTTTCCTCCTGTGAAATATACGAACGTTGAGTCGTCCTAAAAATCGTGGACGATGACCACGAGAGGAAGGGAGAGAAAAAATGCGACCTAAAAAGAGTTAAATAAAGAGAGAGAGAGAAAGATAGAGAAAAGTCGTTTCGTACGATAAAGAAGTTAATTCGCGTGAAATTTGGCTCTCGCCCTAACGTGTTTCGTGAGATAAACATTTATTAATATTCCATTGAGTTTCGCGTGATGGCTGGTGCACTGGCTTGTTTGTATTAATTATTTCATGGATTAGCCTACAAAAAGGGAACGGCACGCATGCGGATCAAATATCAACGTATGTTAAATTTCTAATACAAATATTTGCAAGCATCTGGAATGTTTGCGTATTGTAATTCACACCGCAAACGAAAGAAATTAACGAGGGCAAGCTGAGAGCCAAACCCAATTTGCAAACGGAAAAGGGAAACGACCAAAAACGTCCATGCGTAATTACAAAAAGAACAAAATTGGTGTTACTGCTCGTCTCTTTCCCTCTCTTTCTCTCTCTCTCTCTCTCTCTGTGCGAAGCCGGAGCTTGCAATTAATGTCTCCGGAATGCTGATTGCACAGCGGGTGGTGTTGACTATCCTGGCGACGCGCGCTGTTGACCACCCAAAAGACACGAAAGATCGTTCACCAAAACTATCCTTTTTCTCACGGTAGTATTTTCGTTTCTTCCCATCTCTACGGTGCAAGGGCTGGGGGGAGGGGGGTAAGGCCCGCAAGTTTTACCCTCCGCGGTCACACCGGAATTGAGAAAGGAAAATAAAAATTAAGCGAAAGAATTTCGCTATCTCTCGACGTCTTTTCTCGCCAGTTACGAGTACCTTTTCTTCATTCTTTAGCCAAACTCTTCTTCGTGGTTTCTTTTACCCTCGTAATTTTCACTCCTCTTCCTCTTTTTTTCTTATCTTTCTTTTCTCAACCTCAATTTGCCCTCTCCCCTCCTCTCTTCCCACTCCTCCGCCGGTCCCGCTCATTCGCCATACCCGTTTGCAGGAAGCTACGCGAAATTATGTAGAAGAGTTTCGTGGTCCTCGCCCGTTAGCGAGAGACCCCTGATGTACGTCGATCACAAAATTCTCCGTGTGCAAACGATGGGGCGAGGAAGATCGAGAGGCCGGAGGAAGGAGCTCCGGGCGCGAATGCCGGAAAGTTTCGAAAGTACAGGTAGTTGGGAAGAAAGTCCCGAGCACCCATACCACCTTGAAAAGTTGGCGTGACGCCCCAAGATCTTGAAAGGAGTTAACAAACAAGATAAGATCTTTTCAGCTTTTTTTTTTTTCTTTGGCAGGTGAGATCACGAGATAGGCTGATACGATGAATTATCGATGAGGGTGCATCTTCGATATGGAGGTGGCGAGCTAATTGAATTTTCGATCCGATCGTTTGACGGGTCAAATGTCAATTGAATCCTGTTTCAAAGCTGCGTACTTGAAGAGAAAACGTTATCGGTGTTGGTTACTTTTCATCTTCTATCGATCAGCATTTCGGTGAATAAGAATATTTTTGTCATCGGTTTAAATAGTACATTGTTCAAAAGAATACATTATTTGTGTGTTAATTAAAATTCATTTTTTATCGAACAGTATTTCGGACGAGAATATTCTATTTTATCGGTTCCCCACCAGGAATCGGTCACAGTCTACCTTGGACCTTCCGAGTTCCTGTAAGAATTTAATTGGAACGCCCTACATTAGGAAATTCACATTGGAATTCATTTGGATGCTGCACAGATCCCTGATCACCCTTAGTTGAGAATTCTTACAACGTTCGAATTGAAAACATGTAAAAACATCATAAGAAAAACTGGACGTGTTCCGCAAGATAATCCTTCGGGTAACACTTCGCGAAGTGTTTTACACAATTTATATGTTTTTAAAAATAAAATTTTAACTTATCGAAGTTCTGCTCATCTTTTTTATGCCTTTTATATTATTTAGAAAATTCAAGCCACAAAATGCCATCGATGATGAATCGTTTCAGATTTTATTAGACAATATGAGCATTCTCTAAGGTCGGAATCAGGTTAATACGTTCGATTAAAATAGGGGCTTCCGATTAGATCAGATTATACGAACATGACATTTTAGTATAAAAATCCAATACCAGGATCCACTGAATTCCAATCAGGAAGTACAAAAACGTATGAAACTTGACTTCGATTCATACGACAATTTTTGCACCGGTTGTTTCAACCTCTGCTCTCATTAGCTTTTGCACAACTGCAGTTTTATCATCGGAGTTTAATCGCTCGAAATTACCCCGTGTATAAATATTATCATTTATCATCATAAGTGACAGTAGAATGAATGCAGCTGAAGGTAGGAGGGGTGCTAAAACTGATTGTTTTTCTCCATATCGAGCGTGGTAAAATTACATGCGTGGAAAGCTTTCCCTTCGTATAATGTTTCGCCGTCGTGCTTGGGTTATTAGATTCGTACCAAACACCGCTAAAAATGAGGGAAGGCATACGAGAGAGAGAGAGAGAGAGAGAGAGAGAGAGAGAAAAAGGAAACAGAAAAAAATCGTCCGTTTGCGTGACGACGCGAATAATTAGCGGAGTGACCGATAGGAATGCTGATGACACGATGGTCGAAAAGTCCAAGTGAATTCGTTTTCAACTTCCAACTGCACGCAGTACGATACCAACGGAGGTATACATATATATACTTCCTTCCGATTAGCTTTCCAAGCCTATAAGCCTAATACTGATCATCATCTCGCGGTTAAAAAAACGAAAATAGGGTGAAAGTTTGCATCGCTTTAAAGCAACAATTTTTTCTTCAGTGCTGTACTTTCAGTACTATCAAAAATTATTTGTCTGCATCTTTTTTTTTTTGTAAATAGCTAAAAATTAAAAAAAAGTATTTGCATTATTTTCTCACTTCTAATCGGCCACAGAAACTTGAGAATATTTTTACATTCTCGTTTCATCGCAAAGGTGCAAACTTCAGAATCGTAAATAAATGATGTTACAAAAGTCATGTGATGACATGTGAAAGACATGGGATGACATTGCTGATGACTTATAAACGTCAATTTTATGGCAACCCAAATTCTTTTCTATTTATTCTTTTTTTCATATGGCCATTATAGCCGATTCGACAGAAGTATGTTCAGTTTTATACAAAAACTGTTTCGGGGTGGAATACGAGCAGGCAACGAGACCCTTCGCCAAAATTCTTTGTACAGAAAACGGCAGTTGTTCGATTGTGGTCACAGACTGTGCTGTATTGTCGAAAAAACGTTGAAAGAATACTCACGTGGGCGGAAGAAAGTTTCAATCGCGATTGGGACAAAGTAACTTTTTCGGATAAAGTTTCTTTTTGGGCACGTTCTCTCATCAATCATGATCTGGTATATCCACGCCAATAGGCGAATCCAGCGGTCCGTGAAATACCCGGTAAAAGTGCACGTGTGGGGCTGTTTCCAGATTATGCCATGAAATTAGTGGAAAGTTTGCCTCGGGGATGCCAGGCGATTATTAATAGCGGAGGCAACTGGGTCACTTCTCTATGTATATGAAAGAACATGACCTGACTGACTGACTCATCAACACCGAGCAGAAGCTAATTACATGAAATTTAGATCAGAGTTTTCTTTTCCAACGTAAAAACTTACTAAAAAAGATTTTTACAAATATTGTCCCTTAAGGATGTAAAACAAAAAGTTTAAGTTTGCATTAAAAAATGTATAAAAATTCGCGTTTAGCTTATTGGGTGAAAATTAAGAATGTCACGTTTTCGAGTTCGTGGAAAATCGATCCGTAAGAGATTGAAGTGGAAAAGCAATTTTTTATGGAGTTTACGTCAAATAAATAACCATTAAAATTATTTACCAGCTTATCGAGTATATATCCACAATAACGTACTTCATTATTTATTAAAATCATCCTTTCAGAGGTATTACTATTTCAGGAAAAATGTAAACAATCATTTTTTAATGTAAAGAAATGAAAAGATAGTTAATAATAAAACACCACCGTTTTTCCCAACAGTATTCGAATTTCCTTGAAGTTTTGTCGATTAAAATATTATTCAAAATCGCATTTTACAAATTTCGATATCTGAAGGGGCCTGGTAAACGTTCGTGGCATTTTTGCAACATGGAAAAGTCGAAATATCTTTTAATAAAACGAAAAAAAAAAAAAAATATATATATATATATATATATATATATACATATAATTACACAATTTCCACGACACACACTGCGATATCAAGAATAGTACTGTTCCCATTTTATCGAACGTCCGCAGATCACCCAGTAAATACGAAAAATGCTTTAACGATTATTCCATTTTTTTCACTCGTGAAAAATCTCAGCCCGCATAATTCAAGTTTCTGATACGTGTTATACCTTTCGATCCAGAGTTCCTGTAATTTTTTTTCCTCCTCTGCCGCCCTCTGAACGCCCGGTATTCTTCTTATTCCCTACATTCGCTTATTCACCGCGCGATCGACCCTCCTTCGGGGTGCCTTAAGGTGGCGTGTCACGAGCGAATCGAGATGATATCTTAACGAGAGATCGAGAGTCACGAGAGCTACGTGTGCTCGATGGAAAAAACGGATGAAAAAAAAAATTGCGAACGTTCTGTAAGCCAAAAAAAAAAAATGACGGGAGGAAGAATATGGGTGTGGTATTGAGGGCAAAAACCTTCACTGTTTTGCTGCGAAAAAATGTCATTCTCGACGCATTCGGGACACGTCCGGCCTGCGTTTGCGTGCAGACAGTTTTAATCCTATACGGAGAAAAAATTGTTCATTTTTGCATCTACCTGTGACCATCCCATGAAAAAACCTTTCACCATTTATTTCCTAGCATTCCTTCGTAAATGCAACTGCGCCGTGGACCCCCCCCCCCCCTCTCTGCCGCCCCCAAATATTAGAGGACAATTATCCGCAAAAGTTTGCGCACAATTGCACGGCGCTTTAGCCCCCGTATGATTAAATTGTCCACGAATGAAAGTTTCGCGTTTCCCACGGAACGCGGAACGCGAAACGGCCGGAGATGGTGAAACACGTTTTGCCTGAAATTTCACGTGAAGTGGGAAATGTTGCGGTCCGCGTTGGGATTCTGTGCACACGAGGATTGCGGAGACCGCTTTGCGCATTAGAGCTGCACCCTCGTTGTTACTTCTCCATGGGGCGTTTCGTCATTGGACCGATCTACGTTTGATCCTCCCTGTAGATGACGTTCAAGCCGTCCATCGAAGTGGAATATGCCGGCGATATGTTTTTTTTCCCGATTCGTTAAACTTTATTTTGTATTATTGTTCTGCTATGTTAATTAAAAAAATGTATTATCACTCCTTAATTAGCGATTTACCTTGAATTTATCGAACATGATTTTGAAAAAGATGAACGTACGAATCACGAGAATTTTCGGTGTGAAAACGAATGGAAAATAAAGTTTTTTTTTTCTCGCATATTGTCCAAATATTCAGCGTGCAATTCAGACAATCTTTCAGAAAATTCTAGTCAGAAAATGGCAAGTTGAAGTTACAAGGAAGTCATTCGTAACAATAGTAAGAAATAATAAAATAAACAAAAGAATCTTCTGGGCGGTTCGATGATGCAAAACTTTCTGGAATCCGTGGCCTTCAATTTTTGCAATCGAATTGGCAACATGACAGAAGTCCTTTTTTTCGTATCTTCTACATTTTGTTGACATATTTATCCTATAAAGATGAAGATAACGTTTTTGATCATCGTTATCACATAATTGCTATCTAAAATGACAAAGACATTGTCCAAAACAGCATTAAAAAATAATTTTAAAAAATCAAACAAATTCGTTACTTTCCGATTATTCAAAATTTGATTAAAATTACGATTCGCGATTTCGGAAAATGCTGTGTCGTCACGCCAAAAAAGCATATATGCCTTAGTGATATAAAAAAAATAAAAAATCTCGGTTTATGCAATAATGTTGTTATTACTGTATTTATGTATTTATTAATAGACTCGAGACGGAATACCCCATACATATTTATGGTTTCCACACGTTACAGAAATTCCCACATATCCTTCCAACCTCGGACACGCGGTTGTGTACCCGCCGAGTGAGGATAAACTCGTTGAAGTCTTGAAAATCCTCGAGTTACTTTGTAGCTAATCCGGCCGTAATGTTCATCGCCGAAAATGTGACGGATAGCTCGAGAACAGGGAATGCGAATCGTGCCGCCTTCCCTGCATTATATTTTCGCGCGTCGTGTTAACAAAATTCTACGGCCAAATTCCTCGCTGTAACTCACTTTACGTCGACCCGACGCAAGCTCTGCGGGCCAAGATGAGTCCGAATAACCGCGCGGTGGGCTATGTGAAGTTAAGAGGAACTTTGCGTACTTTGTGCCGTGAAAAAGTTCTTTCGAGATAAGACAATGGGTTTTCATCTGGAGATTGCGAGGATGTAATGGATATTTTTTTTGGACAAATTAATTTTCTATGTGGGGGGAAGATTAATACGTGGGGTAATATAAATATGAAACGAAATTTTTACGAAAGTTGAAGCATAAGGGGTGAGATGAAGACAGAATTAAAAAAAAATCGATTTTTTTACAATATCTTGAAGTATTATGATTCGAAAATATTCCTTGCAAATTTTAAATCAATTTGATGAATAGTTTTCTATATAAGTCAGTAATTTATGATTCGATGTGAGCAATTTTTTAATTAGTATTTCTATACATAAATCTAAAATTGGAAAACTTTTTCGGAAATGGTCAAAAATATGTTACTCAGAAGCTATGAACATTAGCAAAATTTTCATAGTTTGTGAGGCTGATACTTGGATCGGTAACAGATTAGTCGTGCTCCGGCTGGTGTATCGACCAGTGAGCGGGAGGCCGATTTTTTCGGAGGTCTTGGTGTGCATACTTCAACAAATGTCTGTACACGAAGGAATCAAGAGAATACCACTATGGGTTTTCGATATTTTCCCAGTACCCTTGGCAAATGCGATATAGTATAGCGTAAGTTGGCTGTGGCCACAACGGGGATTAGATTTCAGGTGGGGAAGGGATTTAAAAAATGAGTGAGTAAAACAGAGGTTCAGGGGTGAAAAGGAGAAAAACGGGAGGAAGGAAAACAAGGCGAACAGTGGAGACGGGTAAAAGCGCAAAGACACCTACTCATGAGAAAAAATATTTTAAAAAATGGTTTAGTTTAAAAAATAGACAGTTTTACGTGATCATAAAAACGATTTTATTATTATTATTATTATTTTTACTAAACAGAGTGATAAATCTTTAGCAGATTTGTTTTTTAAGTTGAAAAATTGAGCTAAAAAATAGATAGTTTTGCATGATCAAAAAGAAATATTTTTTTATGGAAAGAGTGATCAGATTTATTTCATAGTTGATAAATTGAGCCCATATTTGTTTCGTTTAAACATATTCTCAAGATCTTACTCGAAAATTACCCCAATATAAATTCTGGAAAAGAACAACGTAGAAGTTTTTTCCTAAATTCGGTTTTTGTGATTGGAGTCATTCGAATAAATGATCTCGCATTGTATTTCAACTATGGGAACTTCAACGTCATCGAGGAGAGATGGCTGCGCGCACGACCACAAACCCTTCGGTACGGGCGATTGTCCCTACAGTGCATCAATTGACCAACCGAGCGTAGGGTACTTTCCCTCGGCCTGTGGCACTTTAATTCACACAGTCCATCTCTGCACGAGGGATGCAAACGAACATATCCAACAGCCCGAATGCAAAAAAAGAACCCACTCGACTATCGAATCAACGATCAAAGCGGACGCGATGCACCAGTTCCCCTATCCTTTTGCAAATATCATCCACCACCTGTTTTCGCATTGGCTCTTTTTCAAACTCCATTTTTTTTTCCGATCCTCTATGCCCTTTATTTGGCTCCTTTTTCAAACGAGTTCCTTGATCGATTGGTTTTTTTTTTGCCTTTTTCAAATCGAACGCCATGGATTCGAAAGCAACATATTTTTTTCATGGCACGGTATGTAAAATCCGTGAAAAAAAGGAATGCAGATTCGAAGACTTACCGATAATACAAATTTACATTGGTACAATTGTTTCGAATTCAATAGAAGTTTAAATATTTTCGTTCATTAGTGTATTTTTTTTGTTATTTTGTGATAGTAATTTTTTTCGTTTTTCCGATATTATTTTTCTGTTGATAATACGATTATTTTTATTTTTAAAATGCTAAATCGAACTATCTCTACTGACCTTATCTAAAGGTCGTTGATTTATAAATAAATTGTTTGATAAATCGTCATCTATAGATGAAGATAACTTAGTTTTAATAATAAATAATCAATAACGTTAATAATTTTATCAAATGTAAAACATTGTTATTATAAATATCGTTCAATATTTGAGTGTGATAAAATAAACATTTTCGTACTCCTACAAAAAAGCTTCCAAGATATTCGGAAGAAGCACTATAAGGATTTATAATTGTTTAATTGGTTTATTACTTTTATCTTAATACTGTAAAAACTTGTATCTTTCATTATTTTAGTCATTATTTTTTGCTGGTAAAACTTTTCGTTTATTTTATTACGAACGCTTGAGGCAAAAAATGCAAATGTTTTCCAAATACATCACCTGGAGTTTGCTTAATACGGATGTTTTTCACGCAAACAATTTTTAAAACATCTTATTTTCCAGACTTGCGTTATTGAAGAAAGACTGACTATGAAGGGTTTCCGTTGGAAGCAATCTTTCGTTTTAGCTCCTTCATCAACTTCAACCTCGTTCGACGGACAAGTAATAGACGTAATTTTCAGAATTAAAATAAATT
Organism: Ophioninae sp. A BG-2022a; assembly: GCA_030523105.1. Taxonomy (NCBI): domain Eukaryota; kingdom Metazoa; phylum Arthropoda; class Insecta; order Hymenoptera; family Ichneumonidae; species Ophioninae sp. A BG-2022a. The sequence continues at coordinate 55,926 of JAPYZI010000235.1, read as the reverse complement.
GATATTCCTGAAGAAGAATCGAGGATGAATCTTCACAACGGCGGGAAGTGCGGGGGGGGGGAGACCTGCGAATCCTCGTTAAAGCGAAAAAATTGAATTAATTATTCAATGAAGAAAAAGTCTCGTATATATTATGGAAGACGTCCAGTGATTCTGGTTCGCTGGTGTTTTATGAGCTCGTTAAAAAATCATTTCAAACTGATGCTGCACGCGGCTCGTACTTGCGGAACAAGAGAAATTAGTAGGGCAAGAACAAGGTCGGAATGGAAACCTGTTAAAGATTCGCTCGACACGTTCTCATTTCACTTTACAAGTATGTACACTGTGTATATACACAGACAAAAATGGGATATAAGAGAAAGAAAAGGTAGGAGGAAAAATGATTAATGTAATGGCCCTAATGGTCGGTGCAGTACATAAATTAGCAGCAGCTGAGACGGTGGTTGGGGTCGAGAACAGGCTGGTAAGGGCTACTAGAGGAGCATCGTTCTTGGTGAATCTACACACACATATATATGTGAACATGGAGAAACGTGATTTTGAAGACATTCCACTTTAAGGGACTTCTCGACCAGAGAGTCAACTATTGGTTAATAAAAAAAATAAGATTTGTCCTAAAAACTGACGGATGTGCTAATTAGCCACCTTTATATAGATAAAATGAACCAAGCTAGCCCTATTTGTACATATTGCGTGTGTATCTGTACATTACTGTAGAACTATTAGGAAAAACGTTCGTCCAAAATGGGGGTATCCGTTTGCAAAATTAGATATTAATACTTGAAAATGTTAATTTTTGACTTTCAATAATAATCGAAGTATAATTCGATGACAGGGACATGTGCTTGACTGAGGTTTTATCGATGACTGTACATCTGCACGAACTGTCCAACAAAAAATCTTTCTCAACTTTTACAATTCATTAATACGTTCAGATCATATTATTATTATCAATAATTATTAATAATAATCATATTAACCCGGAAGTTCAATACGTATTGTCTTTTCCAATAATTGCTGATTAATTCATTGTTAAAATAAATCGTACACTCATTTATAAATTGACTGACAAACGCTACAACGTAATTGATTTGTTTGAAATTCAGTCTAATCAATCGCTTGATCCTTTGTCCTGATAATACAATATTTTCTGAATTTGCGAAGATTTATTCATTTGGAAACGATGAATAAGTTTCCCAAAAGCGACCGTGTTAAATCCAGGTTTTAAACTACTTACAGTATATATTTTTTCATTAAATAATCCATGTAAAAAAAGCTTATAGTTAATAGTGAACATTGTTTTCTGAACCAAAATAATTATTAGTACGTTGATTACTGAATAAATGATTAAGTAAACATTTCGTTTTATTTCAACATTCATAGTTTTTTCTTGTACTTAAAAACAAATGAGGTGGGCCTTACATGAGCCAGATATCTTATTACAACTTTCTCAAAAACCGCCATTCCTCAAATTGTCAACAATTTTATCCATGTTTTAATACCCATCCAGCGATCCTTTAAGCTCGTAGTCCAGTAGAGAAAACGTAACTCCAACGTCTCCGGTTTTTTAGATTTAAAAAAAGATCGTAATCGAGCTCTACGATGCTCGACGAGGAAAGCGGAGCGGGGTAAAAAAAAAAGGGGACGCTATCTCTTAGACGGTCCTTTGTCTAGATTACGCTCGAAGCGCGGGGTAAAGGAAAAAAAAACATTAGGTAAAAATTTAACAACGTCCAACGGTGCAAATGTCCTCGTGTTTTCTTCAGTCCGCCCTAATAGGTGTTTATGTCATCCCTTTCATTCTGATCCACAAGTTCATGCCAGCTTGCGAATGGAACTTAGAGCTAAAGGACCTACGATGTCAGATAGGCATCGCGGTGTTAGGAGTCGTGAAAAAAGAACGCGTCCAGCAAAGAAGTTGGCAAGCTACGATTAATAGAGCCCGGGGAGAATATCAGGGCGAAGAAAACGAGAGTCGGGAGGAGGAGGGCTGCAGTTAAACGAGTTAAAAGAAAAGGAGTAGACGTCATGGGAATCGAGAAGAGTATGAATGGAGGAAAAAGAGGTGAAAGATCGAGAGCGCACTCTTCGCGTAGAAGCTGGCTTGACTGAAGAGCATTGAGCTCTTTCGGTGATGAGCACGAGTCAGTAACACGAAGCCACGAGCTCACTGTTAACGCTTCGACGATAATGGCATTAATTAAGAAGCTAATTAACATACAGGCGTACCCGGGGGAGCTGTGACTCCTCCGTTTTCCTCATGGGGCTTTTGGATATCGTTTTACTACGTACTGGGTGAATTGGCTGACAGGAGAAGAGAAAGAGAGGGGAACGAAGTGGAGGATGGTAAAGAGAAGGAACTGGTTGGTGACGGGTGATTCAAAGTAGGGGTAGCTCTCGTAAGAGCTTTTCTATTGCCTCACGTTCGTTTAAATATACATCCCCAGACGCTACCTACACGGCAAAGCGTGGATGGATATACTCATACCCTTTCGTCATCAATCTAACAAGCTTGAGAAGTCTCGACACCACGCATACAGATGTATGCAACGTTTCTCGTTTGACCATGGACACGATGGCGTGTCGCGATATGCTTATTAGTCGTTATCCGCCTGTTGGTTCTCGTCGACTCGCTTTTCAAACCCTACGCCCTAAGTACGAAGTCTGCTACACCCTAGGTAAACCGCGAGAACCTTCGCTCTGGCTTGAAACGTTGACGACTTCTATACAGTATAGCTTTTTATAACCCTAGCACTCGTGCTTGTACAGCAACGTCTCCAGGTGCTCATTCGGCATGTCAGCTCTCCGTCTAACTTACCCCTTGATACTCCCACGTGTCACAAGTGCGTTCACCATTCGAGGTATATCCCTTGGACGATACCGGACACAAATAACGACGGTTAAACCGAGTCATCTGTTCTGTGCTCTCCCTGCGTGCTAGACCTGCCACGATCAACCGTCGAACGTTCGAACCTACCACAGCATGATCTTTTTCTTGGACTCCAATGTGACGACTGTAGGGCGAAAAAATTATACTCGAGCTACCTAAGCGCGTGTCACGTTACCATTTGAACTGGAGACACGAGTAGATAAGGATAGCGGATATTGCATAAGGTACAACACAGCGTGATACTCGCAGTTGTCATTTACATTGATCGGTACCGTTTGTATGAATGTGTTTCACACGTAAGCTGCCCAGTTCTCAACACCCTTCGGAACTTCCGAGTGCGTGTGGAAATATGGAATCGCGTGGAATTGGGACCCGCTATCCGAACCGGAGATCAGGAGACACTGGGGCTGTTTGGGTTATTGCTGTCAGTGATGATACACCGTTTTCAAAGGAACGTTTGCACACGATTTGTCAAAATCAACATCAACTGGAGAAAATTCAAAAGTTTCAACGTCAAAAGACTTTCTATATTGGAGAAACTTCTATCGCGTGTAGTGACTTCGTCCAATATTAAAGATAATGTCATCATTCTAACGTCACATAAAGTTGAAGTTCGCTTCGTTGGAATCCATCGACGTATTTTTTATTTTTTAACATTCATCGTTATCCGAAGCGTTTATTTTTTAAAATAGAAACGCTACATTTCCTACGTAAATACGTAACAAAGTTTCAATTATTTTTACACCCTGCATCGACGAAAAAAAAGATCAAACGAAATGAATGTTTGCTTTGCGTTCCAACGATGCAAAATTCACAGCGTTACATAGGTCGACACGCTATCATGATACTCAATGCTAGACAGCAGAGGGTAGCCATATCGATATTGTGCAAATCCTGAAATGTCTAATCATCCTAATTCCAAGTACAATAAAGAACTAAAAATTATAACTAATATTGAAGTTGATTCAGGAAGATACTTCACAGAATACAAGGGTGCGTATACGGACGATCCTTTCCTGCGTAGCAACGATCCGAGCATGGTAACCCGACCCCTGCTGTAACCCCTACGGTTTACGACATGTTACCAGTATACCTTGTTCGTGCCATTGTGCGGCTACGGTAAGGACCGAAGTACCAATGGCAATTCATGTTTCTTGTTCCAAGAAACACTCTGCTCAGTTCCATCCAAAGTTGAACGAGTTAACCTGTCATTGACAATCGATTCTTATTCTTCATCCTCCCAAGTTCATCCTCCGATCCCGCCTGAATTTGGCATTCGTCACGACATTCGAAAATCTTAGAGGTGAGCTATACGACAGGGGCATGAAAGGAAGACCCAGCTAGCAGAATCATTCGCAGCATGGAAGATGCAGAAAGGTCCCTGCGCATCCTCTTCGTTCTCCCCGCTGACCATACCAGATATACTATGGCCTCTATGGCCCTTCATCGTTGAATATTCACGAGGCGATCTCCAGCGGACAATAAAGCCGCGTCCGCAGAGCCTCTGCAACGTCGCGCGCGCGTGCACAGCACCAGGAAGGCACCAGAGGTAGTGGAGGAGAGGGAGTGGGACTGAGAGGAACGGGAAGAGAATTACCAGTGGAAATCCTCGAGTTGGTCGCTCCAACTGCTGGCTATAGGACTAGATGGGGCATGGTGGTCGACGAACCTGAGGGAACTAGAAGAGCAGCGATTTGAAGTAAACGTTGAGACATATGGCCGACACGAGTAATGCAACATGAAGTCACGATATAGCGGCAGGTGAAGTATAAAGTATAGAGCAAAGGGAGGAGGTACCTTGCCGCAGACCTCAACGCCTATGTCGCTTTGGTACCATGCGATATGAAAGCAAAACTTTGCGATCTCTCCTATTGTTGGAGTACGTTCACTGGTGAGTCAACAAAGCGGTACGTTACATCACGTTTGCACGTTGTTAAGGAACTTTGGCTTGAACATTGTTCGTTTGACCCTTTCAGATTTTTACTCCGTACAAAGCCTTTGGGACCACATCCGATATCGACGATATTCGTCCGGAGTTTAATTCAAGCTGTGGTAGATGTGAGGTTTGCTCATGGGGTTGTTTGTACCCAGAAACCAAATTTTTATTGACTTACCATTTTCAGAGGTCAATATATTTGCTGATTTTTAAAAAAATCGCTGTTTTTACTGTCGATTGTGACAATGCGACAAGAGTTCTGGGTGGCTCGATAAGCATTTTCTCGACAATTCAATGGGGAACGGCAGTAAGATCGTCGATCTGACGCACGAGGGGTTTAAACACGATTTTCCCGAAATCCCTTATTACGAGATGGTCGATGGACGTTTTTATTTTTTGTTACGAAGTATTGTAGGTTTAAGAAAAGATTTTTTTGTTAGAAAGGATTTTTACCCTCCGTCCATTCATTGTTGATAATCTTATGAATCCTTTTTTAAATATTGCACTCAAATATTTGTGATCAAAATTTGTTTAAAGCACAAATGATCAAACGTATTTTTTTTTAATAAAAACTGGACAATTTCTCTTGTTCAAAGTTGCCAAATTTCGATCTACAGACTACATCAACATTATTCTGGAAAAATATGTTTGAATTTTCCAGATTTATCAAGCCATTCTGCATCTGTAATGCTCATAATAAAACGATGTACATAAACATAAATAGTTTATTGTTAATTTTTTAAAACAACAAATCTACTGGTAAATAATACAGTATATTTGTCGAGTATCTCTTTACGATTTTCTAGGTTCAGATGGAAGTACTTGATGCATCAGCTTTACTCAAGAGTCCAAAGTTTCGTATGATATCTGTCTAAATACGTTATCCCCCTAAATTGTTCCGATGTTCAAAGGACAAGTAATCCTATCTATCCCTCATAGCGAATATCTGCGTCTACGTGGGATAGCTTTATAGCGAGCATGCACTGTAACGTACCTCGTAATAGGTGAAACCGAGAAATACTCAGAGGAGTAATGCAGGAGAGAGAGAGAGAGTCCACTGGTTCACAAGTGCGCTACCGACTCCTTTCCTGTGTGGTCTCCGGTGATGATGCTCCTCTTAGGGGTCTAGAAGGATCCTGCGGTGGTTGCCTTGAATGGCGTGTCTGTTTCGCTCTCCAAATTCGCACAACTAACCCGTAAGAGCCAGACACCTTTCGCCCCAACGCGTTTCCCGGCACACCGAGTTTCTCTCCCCTTAATTCACCAACACTGCTTGATATGCGGTCTTAGAGACGGGAGAAACACTTATGGGTTCGCCGAGCCCGTGAACGTCCACGAAAGACTGCAAAGAGAAACAAAAAAAACACGAGGATTCATCAACTCTGTATATGCTGGCGAATTGTGGATTACGTTTGATTTATTGACACATTGAATCTGGTTCGACGGGATTTAACGCCGTAGATATCAATAATTGATACCTTTTCATATCTTGAATATAAATAGTGAAGTACATATGAACCCTATATTCGAATTATAAATAATATGTAAATCCTGGATATCAATGATAAACTAAATACACCTATGCAAAAATGTGATTGACAAGTCTCGGCTGTACGTATGATCCAAGTCTGGTATATCACGTCCGATTCACTTAACCAGAACCTATCATCGAGCAGACTAGGAATATCACTAAATCTGGGCTGAACATTACATTTCCTGAGTGTAAAATCCCTACCTACTATTAAATAATACTTTTTGAGTCATTAAATATATTAATAATTGAATTTAATAATGCAATTATATTTATTTTAATTATATGGCTCCGTTTTATTATTACTGTATTTTCTTCAACGATAATCAATACTTGACAGTTAATAGAAAATGTTGGTTTATTATATAACCATAATACCTTCCTTCTATTTTTTCTCATTTCTATTCTCGCTTTGTCTCTCCGAACGCAGTTGCTTTCCTAATATATCAATTTAAAAAAATACCTTCGAAAGTTCCACAAAGATAACCTTTGATCTTCCGGAACGTTTGTTCGAGCAAAAGAAGATCATTTAACGTTTGAACCCCGTTCGTAATTGGGAGAATCGGACAGAGTCGTTGAAGTTTCGATTTCTCGCGTGTACGTAGGGTACGTGGTCTCGTCGTTTCACCTTCTGAGCTAACGAAACTTTCACGGCACGGAGCTCGAAGAGAAAAAGTTTTTACTCTTTCGGATAGAAATTTGTAGATGTGTGTGGATGCGCGGGGGTGAAAACCGACCGCGCGACCTACCGGCGTCATGGGCATTGGAGAGGGCGTGAGTGTGTCACATACGCTCCGAAACTTCTATACCCTCGTGTGCCGAGAGGTAAAGAGAAATAGAGGCAGAGAGAGAAAGAGCGAGATCCCGAAGCGCCGCAATTGTAAGGACGAAGAGAAAACCGGCGCCCGCGTGGCCCTTTTTCAGCAAAAAGTTCACTACGTACACGGAGAGTGTACGTTCGGCAGGAAAAGAGCGTATATACGTAGGGTCCCTACCATATATAGGGAATAGGTACAAAAAGAGAGAGAGAGAGAGGAAAAGGGAGGAAGAGAATACCACGGAGGGTATATAGTACGAGACGGGTGAGTCACGACCTCAGTCGCCTTGGAATATTAACGACTGCCCTGTACCCACCGGCGAACAGAATGCTCGAAACACTGCGCCGGTATAATAGCAATTTATATGTTTTTTTTCATCCCGTGGTCTTTGCTTTGGTTAAACATGGCCGAACGTGCGCGAAACTCGAGGACAGAAAAGTTTAACTTTGAGGGAGTGAAGCTCCGATGATGTAGCTGTTAAAGGTAGCTGTTTTCCGAACAGCCTGAAGTATATTGGAAGAATCATCATAGATCTACGGGCTATATACGTTTGACGATACCTTACTAGAAAATTGATTTCCTGAATACCGTGGACGAAACGACGTTGAAGTACCGGACCGCCCGAGGGTCTTCAAGCACTTGGAAAAAGTGGTTTCACAAGAACCACGAAAAGTACTTGGTACGAAACATCTGTGAAATCTTATTACAAAAGTTTTCGAGGTATACTTAAGTACGGTTATGTTGGTGGTCCAGTGTCCGTATCTTTTTTTGCTTGTCTGTCTTTTATAGGTAGACTTTCTACCCGTTTAGGGCCATTGGCCGATTCCCTTCAAGCGGTTTATTTCCAACTGAAGAGGTTCATCGATGAAGGGCGGCCCGTCATTTGATAATGGCACGCATAGAAGAACAGGTTGATGGGATATTACTAAGGCCCTCCTCTGTTCTCGCTCTCTCTGTCTGTCTCTTTCTCTCTCTCTCTGTCTGGATCCTTCGCGCACCGTTTCACCAGCTTCTGTGATATTGACGGTTTTCAGAAGTGGTCCAGGAAGTTCGCATCCGTGATCGAGAAACAGGGCACACACGTGCTCGTTGAACCAAGATGGTTCGAAGGATGCGGAAAAGACGAGATATTAGGAGAAAGAGACGACGAAGAAAGACTCGGAAGCGAGCGGGTTGCGCGCGCAACATACGCACTGATTGAAAGTCCCTCCGGTCCAAGTATCAGACGCTTGGTAAAACATCAAAGGACTCCATCGGTCTCTTACTCCGCTATAAAGCGAACTGTGCAGGATAAGAACAGCGCAGACTCAAGCAGGTTCATATAATTTGCTTTTCGGTCCGCCGGATTTCAATAGTATCGGCGGATCTGGGTCCCTCTACCGCCGCTATCCGCCCCGGCCCTTGTCTGACATCTCGCCAACGCTGCGCTGCTCCCTACGCGATACTCCGAATTTTCCTCATCCGACGGACTCATTTCCCGTACCCGTTTATAACTTCTCCGCCTCGTCCTGTTTCTGAACCCCTAGCCATATCCATCATCGACCTGCGTTAATTCCGATTGTACAAAGGCACCCGCAAAATTAGTTTCCCACCGAATTCAATTCGATGTTGCGAAGCCTGTACGCGGGCAACGAAAGATAATGCGGAAAAAAAGAGTATGCGGAGCAAACGTTAACCCCCAACAGGCCCGAGGTTTCTCATTGAGCCTGCTCGTGATCACGGTTGAAAGACAATCCAGGATCAATACAGCCGTCAATCCAGGATTCCCATCATCGCTTCTGTCTCTCCCGTTCGCCATTGGGACGAACGTTGGAGATCTCTTGATGTTTGAGGGGATGAGTTGGTAATTAAAGCCCGGTGATCGCCGTGACTCTCGACGCTGCATCACCGAAACAAGTCAAAATGGCCGAAAGGCGGAATTAATTTCGCCATCGATGTTGCGCTCCAGTAAAGGTCATCCCGAATCAGTGAGCCGGTTGCTGACTCTCATAACTGAATCCATTCACGCAAGATTTCTCCTTGCCGGAGGGTGGTTCATGGCCCTTGCCACCGCCGATCCTTCCTGCACCCTCGTCCCCAAGTCGAGGCCTGCCTGATCACTCGCCCGAACGCTAATGCGATAACCTAATATTTATACAATTATAAAGCTTCCATCGTCTGTCTTCTCGCTGCTTACTTGCTCTCTCCACAATCGAATACTTCTCTAGCTTCGCACAAACGCATGCGAGATTGGTCGGGTGCGCACACACCATCGGGAGTGTCTCACCAGGGGGATGCTACCCGGTAGATTTGGTTAGGTCCATCCGAGCGTGAAAGCGGTGGTTTAACCCTCAGCCGGTTTGTAAAATGGCCACCACCATTCTCAAAGATGGCGTCTAAACTTTCTTCACTTTGATGACTATTTCGAGCCTAACCTTGCTCTATTTTTCAACATTATTTTTAATTCCTGAACTCTGTTATCATCACACACGAGCCGTGTGGCTTTCTTCGCTCGGGATGAACGCATCCGACGTAAAAAGTGTATCCAACATTGCTAGACGTTACTGAGCCAGTCGTATTATAATATGTACAGCAGTATAGGGTCTCATTTCTCATGATGTCCGCAGTACGGCTGCCTCTTATTAATGCATTCCGGAGCGTGTACACATACAGCAAAGTGGGTATATGTTGCCGCTGGAGTTTTGCAGAGCAAGGGAATGTGTATGTGTAAGAGAGAGAGAGAGAGACAGAGAGGAGAAACAGAGGGTAGTACGCTGGTACACCGCTAGAGGGCCGCCCGCATAATCCGCATTCGAGTCTCGGCGTACTTCCGGGCCAGAGGTAAAACAAGAAGGGAAGTTGCCTCTCTGGCTTTCCACTGTGCGCATAGGTGTGTACAGATACGTAAATATATATAAGCCTATAAATACCCAGATTCACATATATGTACCAAGTACGAAGTATATATATAACACACAGTTCAGAAAATGCGGGAAGGTCGAGGAATTGAGGGTGTTGCACCCCTAGCAGTGCGGCTTACCTGAGCGGCTTCTATCGCCTCTTCCAGCCATGTACAAACCGGAAAGTTATCTCAATCAATATAATTGCGGTATGAGAAACAATTCTAAGCTCCCTTGGTGGTGCGCCAATTGAAATTTTCACGTTTCATGCTCGTCTTCTCTCTCTCTCTCTCTCTCTCTCTCCTTCTCTCGTTCTTCATTGCTGTTCCGTTCTCCCCCTCGCTTTCTTTCCTCTGTATTTAAAAGTAGGGTTTCCAAGCTCCACGAAATGAAATTAATAGTGTACCGGTGGTCATCGACTGCTCGCTGCTTTTGCCAATTAGCCCCAAATAAGCATTAACAGTAACGAAGAAGATATAATCAAACGGAGCAAAAGTTTTAGATCGTAAATCCTCATTGTCGCTGGTCCAAGTTCGGTTCACCGGAAATGAGTATACATATCATCGTGGGGAGGCAAAATGAACCATCGACACTGAAAGCTTGGTATCCGGCTTGACATCCTTCGACAAGTAGTTTTTTCATACTCACATCACGAATTCTTTTGCAAGGGATTGAACAGTCGTTGACTTTTCGAAATTTTGCTTCGGCAGTATGGTGATACTTCGTTGTTTCGAGAGACGAGTAGTATTTACAAGTGTTAATTAACACAATTACACGTATCACTATGAATAATACACTTTGAGTGTAGGAATGGATTATCGATTCAGATTATAAATGAAAAGTTACGAAGAGCACAGGTCTTAAGGGGGCTTTATCTTTCAATAGGTCTTAAAGGATTTATCTTACAGTTCAGGGTAAGCCTTACAACTTTTTTCAACGCCAAATACTTCTGCAAGGGTAACAACGAAAGTGGAATTTATTTCAAGCGTATACGAAAACGATTTTTAAACAACTCGTGGACTTTGTTTATTTTCGAGAAAGCACGAAGATATATATATCGTAAAGCTTGGCAACTTTTGGAGAAGTTTACGTAAGCCTCGATCCTTTCCGGTCGACGTATGGCCTGTTACATTGTATTGCACTTTCATGTACATGGACCACCACGTATGCCCACAGATGTTTGTCGAGAGCACACGACGCACTCTGTTCTTGCAAATCTTGGCAGCATGCGTGAGCGTTCAGCTCGTATAAATTTACGTCGAACGGCTGAACGAGCCTCAAACTGACCGAGGCCGAATGCGCTCTACGTTAAACAACAGTAGAGAATCTTGGCTGGTCATTCCCACGTGATCAATTGATCTCTCCGTCGAGCAAAATTTCCACAGGTGGAAGTGATCACATGATCTTGTCGGTGGTAAACCACATTGGAGATATTCGTAGCACGGTTTTCCGCAACTGTCATCGGCGATAAATACGCGGGCGGAATTCACGGTTCTGGCATTTCATACATTCGCGAAAGGAATCATACGCATTCCCTAGCCACGTCGGACGCAAATCGTCGAGAAATTCGGGCATAATCAGTGACTGCGATAATTGCTCAATATCCCGGAGTCCTCGTGCCTCCGGTAATACACTTTTCACTGTTTTCATATCTTTCATTTTTCATTCTCCATGTGCAATTATAATAAATGGAAAATTGTCACGAGCTGTAACATGATATCAATGATCGTCGATGATATAGTTGTAATATAGTATCATCACAGTTCAGACCAATCTAAGACAAGAGGCTAGACTCTGAATCTAGCTTAGACAGATAAACCCAAACTCAATCTAACCCAAACAAACAAACTTAAAATAATATTTAAAATATAATTTTGTAAATAAAATCGAAATTATATTATAAATATAATTACATTTCTTAACGAATTAAAATGATATTCGAATGATCATTTTTGCTGGTGCCAACATATTTCATCAAAATATTATCAATATATTTAAAAGAAATTGTTGTGATTGATTAATTGACTGACCGAAACATCAACATCGAGACAAAATCGCCACAGCTAATTATCGGTAATTAGAGGAGAGCAACAAATCGTAAATTGTAAAAAGATCCCAAAAGAATCTGACCCGAATTATACGAATGAAAAATAATGCGATTATTAAAAATGAACGAAAAACCCAACCGTCCTCACCGAGGAAAGAAATTACGTTTGAATGAACTTTATTTGACCTAGGATTGACTGTGCACCAACGATTCCTTCAACTTTCTCATATAAATTCTACAGACCAATTGCCCGTGTCACGAGGAAATAGAGGTGCCACGATAGCGCCTTAACTCGGTTTTTTTCTGATAAGACGAAGAAAATCGATCAGATCGGCTGCGCGGAGCTCCTGATTTAAAAAACAATATCAAGGCGCCGCGCGATTCCTGTACACTAAGAAGGGTGAGAGACACTATAGGTTGAAAGTCCGTGTGCAAGACTCATTTTCTCTTCGACAGCTCGCAATCTCTTTTCGTTCTGTAGAAAAATATCCATATATATACACTTTAGGAATACTGATCTTCAAGACATTCTTTCGAGGACCTTTCTCGTCCTAACCAATTGTTCCCATATTTAGTTTTCGGTAAATTCTAATGTCCTCGAAATCGTTTTATTTGCATGCATGATAATATTTTCTATGTTTATATAAAGCAGACTATTTTCGTATCTGGAAAAACAATAATTAATTATGGATTATGTAATTAATATAATATTGAATGAGGGTATTAATACTTCATATTAAATCAATTCAATAAACGTTTACATGTAAATCCATTGATATCATGTAAATTAAATACGTTTATTAAAATACGTGTAAAAAGCAGGAAAGTCGAAAAACAAAGGAAATGTAAAAAACTCGCAAGGGTATAACACGGAGTAAAGAGAGATAGTACATTTATTGAATGATTAATAAATATAAATAAATATAATATAAGTATTTAATATTGCATATAAAGGTTGCAGCTAAAACTCTCGACAAACTGCAAACATTTATTTCTTTGTTATTCAGTCAAACAAAAAAAGATAGCTCGAGGAAATAATCAATTTAGTTGATTGTCGAAATTCCGAACGAAACTAAAATAAACGTTTCGGTTAAATGAAGAAGGAAGCGGAGAGCCATTTGGTAGGAGGATCAATTAAATTTAGACCGGGACTTCGTAAAATCCGTAACGGATTGCCATAACAGTGCACGAATGGACGAGGGATGGAGAGAGTCATTAAACGAATCCATAATCAACTAACGAGCCCAAAACTCGTTACGTATATCATTCAGTTCAGCGCTCGGGAGGTAGGGAGAGCGAGAGAGATCGAAAGAGCGAGAAACGAGCTTTGAACCGCAAATCGCTCTTGCCATACTGCGTAACAAATCTCGTGGCTATCCGCACATGAGCGGAAAATCAATAGTGTCAAATTAACCATAATTTTGCGCATTGCTTATCAAGGCCACGGTGCGAAAATAAGCGAGCACCATTATGCCAGAAATAGGCACGCTCACCATTGAATAGTATCTCGATTGGATGGTCGACAATTATTGATAACGTTGTACCTCCGGATCGCTGACGGTTATTACATTTTTATCGATTGTCTCTTATCACTCAAATTCCACTTGAAAAATTTGGCCCATCAAAGACGAGCACAAGAGAATTATCGTGAAATATTAGCGATCACTCGGCAACATTGTAATTGTCGTATAAAAAGTCATTTCGTATCCAAATCGCTGCCCATATTTATCGCAACATCCCGATGATATTTGGGCAAACACGAAGCCGATTTCACATCGGCGACTCGTTTGCCAGAGCTGGAGATTCGAAAACAAGCCCGTCTTAAAAAAAGTCAAATGTCAGCAAATATATATGTTTTTTCAGATAAAACGAATCTCTAATTCACATGATTCTATACCTTTTTCAGAATTTCACTCGGTCAGAATAATTTAACAACAGTCTACGTACTCTAGTGAATATTTACTCAGTAATACATGAACGTTTTAACATCCTCAGTAATCCGAACGCTGAAATGTCAATAAATACGATTTCGCTACCCGAGAGTTTTTCGTTTCATTGGAAGTTGGCTGCATTGCCGGTACCGAATTATAATATGGGTGATCGCTCGGTACAAACATTGCGTACGCAGTGTTGCATTTGCTACTGAATATATATTGCATCATTACCCATGACTCGTTGGTTTACGTCGGTACCGAAATTCAATTGGAACTTCCACAATATTGACTATCGGATATAAGTAGATTTAACGATAACGTTGACCAGTGTAATTGCGAAATTTCCATAAGGATACAAACAAAAAAGTCGACCGGAATTTGGCAAAATACTATTTATACTGATACCAAAATATCAAAGATAAAAGTAAATAACGAAATAGGGTCATTCGAGATTACCGTGTGCAGCGGGTAAATGTGCGCACCCACTTTATCTCCGAACGGGCCGTGAGGGGCTGACGTGTTACAGCAGCAAGTTGCGCAAGCCTGAGTGGGGAATTAGTTCGAATAATAAAAAGCGAAGCCAGACGCGACGTTTGTACTTTTCCATAATTATTTTTTTATGAAAAAATCAAAAACGAAAGATGCCAAAATACATTTTTCTGCCACATCAAACAGTGTGACGCTTAAGCCCGAGTTGAAATTGAGGTGAAATAATTTTATCCGTGTCAGGAATTCATTTCGGTGCCGCTAGAGTTATGGACATTTGTATGATGTAACTGTGCGCGTGCGTGAACTTACTAATAGTCATATTTCGCGAACAGACGATAAAGTTTCTAAGTGCGCTATAAAAACTTGACCGATGATTTATTGATAAAGTTGGTTTTAAAGTCTCGTTGAACTTTAATTATATCTGGATCTAGTCTAGCATAGCTCTATGCGTAATTATTTAGAGCCTATACGCGTAATTATTACCTATTTAGAGATTTACGACTTTTGTTCAGGTATTTTCCTCATTTTATGCACATTTTCTTAGAGCATTTTTATTTATCATTTTTTTAAATCTGCCCATAATCCCGGCATGCGCTCGCTTATTCCTCAGGAGTACGCACGGGTACCCTCAATACGGTGTGAATGAATGCATTCTGAATTTTCTTAATTGATGTTTTTGTTTTAATTAATGTAAAGATTTTCTACAGAGTTCCTTTATGTGATCATTACTTGGATAAATTCCCCATCTGACTAGTATAGTTTTATTATTCCAGCCTTCATATTTTACGTTTGTCGATCCTTCAACTTTGTAAGTGCTTGACCGATTATTGACTCCATTATTGATTCATCGAATCAATAATGCAGT
Organism: Ophioninae sp. A BG-2022a; assembly: GCA_030523105.1. Taxonomy (NCBI): domain Eukaryota; kingdom Metazoa; phylum Arthropoda; class Insecta; order Hymenoptera; family Ichneumonidae; species Ophioninae sp. A BG-2022a. The sequence goes on along the minus strand of JAPYZI010000235.1, from coordinate 40,537 downwards.
CATTATTGATTCATCGAATGAATAATGGAGTCATTGTTGATTAAAAGCTGGAAACCAAACAAACGAACCCAAACAGACACAAAAAATCGGCTCGATTCTGACAGGAGTTATACTTCTGAAGATTTAACGAAAAAATATAAATTGAGTGAGCGAATTGGCCGCGTGATTCGATTAGTTCTATGATGTCACGTTTCTCGACGTTTTATCACGAACCAGCTCACTTGTTAATTTTGTGAATTCGCGCTCTAAAGGACACGTTCAAGTTAATCCAACATTCGTATTTTCCACGGAGTGTTATAGCTGTGTGTAAATTATATCAACACATACACCAGCACAGACACATAGCCATGTCATTACGACTGGACAAGAATTTGCACTATCATCCCACTATAGTGCAGGGCACTATCGCGAGGGTTGGTATTACCTTCCCTGCATGTTTCACGCTTCGAATCAATGTTTTTGCATAATTCAGAGGCGATTCCTGCACGTTCCTCTCTAGCTGCACATACTCGTATGTGCACATGTTCGTATACCTACACACACGTGCCAATCCTTATGAACCTCCGAGTTCCAGTATATCTAGTGTGGATCACGTATGTCTCGTCTATGCAGTACGAGATTGTATCCACGTGGCGCCACCGCTCCCTCGGATTAAACATTTACGATGAAAATATATGTGCTCAAGATACGTGTACGTGTAAACCATCGTTTTTCTAGCTAAAGAAAGGAGACGGTCAAGATATCCACCAAAACAGGGTCAATGCATGGACAACCCTCGATTAAGGGATGGGAGTTATTTTTAATTACGTCCAAGCAGGGTGCGATATTTTCTTGTACTTCGAAATTTCCTGGTGCAAATTCTACGATCCACGTTCCTCCCGGATTGAATTTTGCTTCGTTACAACGTGCAATACAATCCAATTTTTCTTCCATTTCGCACTTTAGTTCTCGTCCAGAATGGAAAATAATTATATTTATTTGACAGACCTCATAACGCGAATTTGATCCACGAAAATCATGCAAACATTTTTGAAAACTCTTGTTTACTGAATTACAAAAAATCGGCAATATTCCATTTTTGATAGTAGTAAAAATTAGAAGGCGAAATGGTTGCATTCTAACGATGCCTTCAACGTCATCATCTTCAGGGTTTCCATCTGGCATGGGTGTTTCAGCCTTTTATATTTTCTAAGGAAGAAGTGATATAAATATCCTGATGACACGTGAAACAAAAATCATTATTTTTGACGGCTTTTTTTTCATTTTCGAAGATGATATCAAATATATAGTGCCTGATCCCAACCTTCGTTGGTACTCGCTTCTATTGGGGTGTCAAACGAAATACTACACATCGCAAAAATATTAATAACGATTTTGTTGATCGTCAATTAAATTTATATACATGGATAGTTGCAAATGATTTAACTGTGATACGTGCAACAGTATATTTTGTACATTTCCCACCAATCCAAAAATTATGCAGCATGGAAAAAGCGTTTTTCCAAAGACATCTTTTTCCACTATTCCAAAATCCAAATATCCTACAAGCTTTGATAGGAAATTCTTCAAGCCAGTTCTCCTAACCGGAGCAAGTGCTCCTAATTTTCCCATCGAAGAAAAATCTCCCTTCAGCAATCATCGGAATAACTTCTCTTCTGTCTCCTGACAGTAACCGCGAACTTCTCTGCAACTTTGTAAAGATTGTTAATTCTCGAATAGCGCGATCCTTTATAAAAATAGTGTATCCTCGTGGGAGCGCCCACTTCAATTATATTGCGCAACAATCAAGTTCAATAACATTGTGTTAACTCGCGACACCGAATCCATCAACTTTGTCTTCGTAATCGAGCGTACCTTTGAGCGAACGAACCGGCCTACCTGCGAGAGGCCACGAACCGATCCCTTGGAAAAAGACCGCATCATCTACGGCGCACCAGCAAATGTTAGCTATTGTCATCATTACCTTTATAGGATTAACCTAATTGGTTAATCGAATAAACATATTGTAAATAGGATTCGAGTTGTGAGTCGTAAGGTCATCCGATCCCTTAAGATCACTTCTGTACTCCTATCCTTGCATGCACTTCCCCTTCTTGCACCCTCATCCCGAGCTATTGCGCTAGGCGTAGGCTAAAAAGAGGGAACCGCGAAAAATATATGCCCACGTCCCCTCAGGACGTGATACTTCCACCTATCTTATTTACTGTGGCACTTCAATAGCTTTTTCGAAATAATCAATCTCTCCTTAAGAATGAACACAATTTCCATTACAGCTATTTTATCAGTGGTATTTTCTACATGAGGTCTCAACTGGCCGTCGTATAATCTTTTCTACTGTCACATTTTCAGCGTTCTTCCAATATTACCAGCGTCGTGTCATGTTTCAGACATTCATATGATTACTTGGCTATTTAACGACATAACGAAAAATGCATTATCATATCCAGATATAAAACTGGTTGCTCGTATAATTTCGTTGGCAATTACCCAAATTGGCAAAAGTTCGTGCAACTTCGCGGCGACACAAATACTCGTGCGGAATATCGTTTACGGGGATGACAAAAAAAAAGAGGAGGAAAAAGATTGAATATCAAACGCGGGGTTTAGGAGGAAACCAGGAAGAGAGGTAGGAGTTGAGAAAACGAAGGGAATGAAACTGGAAAAAGGCAAAAGATATTACTATTAATGCTGAAAAGGTTCTATCTTTGCGCAAATAAATGCTACTTGGAAAGACCAATGACAGAAAGCTCCGATTCTTTTTTCCCTTAATTTCCCTCAATTACTGGAACGCTTCGAGTGACGTTTTGAGAGACAGAGATGGATGAAGAGAAGAAATCGCAAACGTCTTTTTTTTCTTCCTGCTAGAAGATCAATCCTGTTCTAACTTTTTCTCTCGCATGATCGAGTACTCGTCAGTGATTTATCAGTCTCGTACGAAAATAGCCGATTTTATTTTTGATTGTCCAATAAAAGTTTCATATTCGCCAGGTTTGATAAAGCGCTATCGTTAGTATCGATCAAAATGGACAATATGCGGAAATAGTAAAGTTTTACTGCAGAACATTCTATTTTATTTCTTCATTTTTATTACTGATTATTCACATATTTTTTGCAGCATCAGTATTTTTTTCATCAGTAAATCTATGGATTCAAACAAATTGATTTTTATCGTGGTTCTATTATGTCAAAGTTATTAAGAATTTTGTACCATCGTGACCTTGTTGTGCAGTTTCATGATATTGAAACTTTCGCCGGAAGAATGCACGAAAATGATTACACTCTGATTACTCGAATTTTCCTCACAAGTATTCCATACGAAATTTCTTTAACAATTGTTCAATTCGCTCATTTGAAAATCTAAATTAAAACTAAATTTAAATTTGGATCGAAATCTGAAAAAGATGTATTTCGCAAAAATCTTAAAAACAAGGAAATGAAAAAAGAAATTATTGTCTTTGCGTTGGATCGATGTGACGTAACAAAATTCGATCCACGATCCAAAACTGCAACATTTTTAGTGGTTCGGGGAACGAAACGAATAAAAATTCTGTACCCTTGCTGAAATGTGCAAGAAAAAAGGAATGGGGGGCACTCAGTCCGGATGAATCGTAACACGTTCATTAATAAATTCCCAAGGCAAATACGAGGATTTTACGGGTCTCGATGAAAACGTCGAGATTTCGGAAATTGGATCGGCACGTAGTAACTTTGGACGAACACGACCCAAGGAAGAAACTCGCGAGATGCGACACCCCACCATCTCCTAGCCAACGAGTCTCCTTCCCTCCCTCAACCTCTGAAAACTCACACGATAAAATATCGTCCGTTCTCGCCTTTAGCTACGTGACTGGATTATCCAAGAATTAAATCTTGACGAGAGAGAGAGAGAAAATACTCCCGAAAATCGTCCAGAAGTTTCAGTGCGTTTACGCGAAATTCGTTAAACCGCGAATTCGTTTCACTCATTCTGGAACTCCGATTCATCCTATCTATATACTCCTTCTATCTATGTACTCATTCTATCTATACCACCTATTTTTGCCTTCATGGACTAATAGTCCGAAAACGCCACGGCAAAACTTTTGGTTTCCGTGAAATAGAAATGGCACAAAATGGAACCAATGTAACTTCACGAAATTCACATCAATCGCATCATTTATTTTGTTAACACTTATCCAAAGCTTTTTTCAGATCATTTCGATTTATGCAAAGAGAAATATATGATGTTTCTGGAAAGGAAAATTATATTACGTGCACATGGTATTATTAGGTAACCATATGATGTAATTCTGGGTTTCGAAGTTTGCTTCGTTGGAACGGTAACGATTGTTTTATTTTTCTAATTCTTAATTTTATTATTATGTAAAATTTATATGTCGCATTTCTTGTAAAACGCTAAATAACGATTTTAAAAAAAGGTGGGTAAATATTCGGAAATGCAATTCTCGGTGAAAACCGGAAAAACAAAAACCGAAGCCCAAACAAACAAACACAAAAAATCAGCGTCGATTCTGATAGGAGTTGCACTTCCGAATATTTAACAAAAGATGATTCTCGTAGCTTAAATCTTCGGAAAAAAAAAACGTTTGTAAAATTGAAAGACATAAAATGATTATCCTTATGACCTAAAAAAGAAAGGAATGCGTGACGCGTTTTTGGTGAAGAAAACAAAACGTACGCGAAAAATTGATCAGTCAAAGAATGTTAATTGGATTCGAAAAATGACAATGTACATCTGAATTCAAGGGATTTAGCAGTTGATTCGTTACGGAATGTCTTGTATATAATGAGACATAGGACGACGTCTATATCGTTATACATTGAGGCGGCATCGTGCTTTCGTTCGAATAATGAATCCTGTCCAACAACGTAAATGAAGCGAAACAAGAGCGAGACGAGGGGACGAATCGAGGATACGCGAGAGAATAATGCGGAAACAACCAAGCGGCAATTCTCGGCCTCTCTTTCTATCTCACTATAATCGTCACTCTTCGTTCCATCCCTTTCCATTTCAACCTCCCATTCTGGCGTCAGAACGAACGAATGGATGAATTGTTCGAAAATGTTTTCTGGAATTTTCAGCCGGAGACTGGAATTACGAACGTGAACGCGACTGCATTGTCAACGGGACAGAAAATCCCAGTACCATCAATCGCGAACCTCGACGGTTTCACTCGCTGCCAGCACCCTTAACCGTCACGTTTCAAATCGTCGTTCAATACTTAACGGCCCTATTCGTGAGTCTCGAAAGTTTCTCCGTTGGACCGCAATTAAAAATATTCACTTTTTTCGAAATTCTTTGAAAAACTCTAATTTTTCTAAATGCGTAAACCGGAATCGACAAAAAAAAAACACTTTTATTTTCAATACGAATATTGATAAATGTAAATTTCAAAAATTCACAGTGAAATTAATTATTTGTCAAACTAAGGTAAATGATTCATATTACCAGTTTTATTCGAACGCACTATCTGTATTATCATGCAGCCCCCGAATCGTCTAGTAATTAAAATTTGGGTATTTCGAAATGAATACAAATTTTCAATGTGCATCACATCACTAGCTCACTTCACGAACGAGCGATATTGACTATGAAGCATGAAGATATCCACGACGTTATGAAAAAATTAGCAAACATGCGTTCGAATGGAATTCAATAGAAACACGGGCAATTTGCATAATGATGGTTCACCAACGAGTGCAGGCGGAGATCCCCTCCGAGAGCATATATTCGAACACACTCTTCCGAAACTTCAAATTACTTCGTGTTGAAGTTTGGTGAGAACACAAGTGGGCTAACTATATTTAAACGTATCATAGAGCCAATATGCAGCTCGTTCAATAAAGAGAACCCCGAAATGCACGTCATTAAACAGAAAATGGTAATAAACGTCCGGGCTTTCAATAATCAGCAGTCTCCAGGTGTTGGCATTTTTGTTCCCAGCATTCGTTACACCTGATGCAATGGTGTTCATTGATGATACTTGGTAATCCAATGAATGGATATTCCCAAACTTTAATTTTCCATCATTGGGATACGAAAATAATCAACCCTGATCACGTGCTCGCTTTAATCCCAAACAAAATATTTCTGGAATTGTAAGCGAAATTCTTTGACTTCAATATCAACTTCTCCAGTGGATAGACACGTCCCAGTCAAGCAGGACTGTTAATTATATTCTTAAAAAGCTTTATCTCCTTTCATCAGGCTTTTGATGATACATTCAATTCTTTCGACGTCTAAACATCATATTAAAAAGCGAATAAAAAAAGAAAATAAAAAGGCACAAAAAGCAGAGAAGCCTGAGTGACTAAAGATGATGAAACAAGAAAGAACGATCAATAAAAAAGGACTATATCCTCGTGATTCTTATGGCCAATACATCTAAACATAACGAACACAAACACATTCCGTTTCCTTCAATTCGAAATTATTAGCCACCGCAAACCCACCTCACTTATGTGAAACTCCCGTTCATTCGATAATTGTCGAAAACAAATCAGATATGTGGTCTTGACGTCACATTGTTGGAACGTAATGAAATGTTTTTAGTCTTTCATTTTTATTAGTATCGAAAATCCTATTCCGCTTAATTACATTGTACATTACTAAATAAGTATTTCAAAAATGTTATACTCGTGGTTCATAGCTCAGTTCATACTTATTCAGACCGGAAAAAAAATTGTAAAAGTTGACAAAAAATTATCTTCGTTGCATTTCAACGATGCGTACTGTAATCCCATTCAGAAATACGTTTTTGGGCTACACTTATACGAATGACGCGCGATTTTTAATTGAAGATGAAGCTATTGTTGAAATCCTGTATGCGCTAACTACAATCCCTCAAGGGCTCAAATCGGTGAAAAGAGAAAGAAACGTATATAGCGGTAACAAAAAAATGTGCAACACAATTTCGAAATCCCTCTTCTCGACTCTCGCATACATCTGTTGTACATTCAAATGTGTTATGTACAAACTGCAGCAGCGTGGAAGGTACAACACACACACGGACAGACAGGAGAATCAGGGTCCTCGGGGTGCGTACGCGGACCGTGAGAATTAATTAACGCGCGGTCCGGGAATAATTCATGAGTTTGTAGCGCGTCGAGAGCACCCTCTCTCGGCGAGCATTCCGGCGAAACGAGATGAACAGAGAGTTACGGAGACCAGCGCTTTTTCCCTTCACCCTGGAGCAAATCCGCTTTCTCTCGTGCGTTCCCTGGGCCAAACATAGAGGTCCCGATTTTACCCGATGAGTTAATACGAAATGGCCAGTTCGGCCACTTTTGAACAGAGCGAAAAAAAAAAAAAACAAAAACGAAGTGGACCTCCACAGTAAAAGCTATGCGACACGCGCTCCTATTGAATTTTCAGCCAGGAATTTTCCACCTCGTGACCATGATTCCCGACCACGAAATGCGATGTTTCAGGTCAATCTGCATTCAATCCTGCGTTCAATTATGTCCTCACACCCTTTCATCGCAACAATGTTTTTTTGTCCTCTGACACCTTTCAACTCTCCTTCGTAGTTCGGTTCGTCGCATCGACAATTGACCGAACAGCTTATCGAAATTATTTGCTTTATTTCGTTCGTTAAATGCTTCACGCATCACCGTCCTGCTGTTTTTTCTAGGGATTTTTTTTACTTAACTTTCCACTTTCAATTCGGTTTCACTAATTGCAGCTTTTCAAAAAATGCTTTGAAACGATTCCTGCTGTGCTTGGTGATTTTTCGAAAAAAAGGGAATAAAAAATTTACCTCGTTGAAACCAAACGTCGATAACGTGAATTTTTGTTTATAACACTCTTACTTGATTATTTATTTTCTTAGCATCCAGTAATAACTTGACGAATGTTCAAAGCGAAAAGTCAGTTGAATGCTATTCAATAAGAAATTCAATATGATCTTTTATATTACTTTTATGGTCTAGTCGTGGCTCTCGTTCGTTATACTTGTCCTCGCTCCCTTTTATTCTTCCGCCGGATTCTCGTCGCGGGAAAGTCTAGTTGATATCTGAACGACTTTGATCCCGCGGAAATCCCGTCAGCCATCCAAAAACAGAGAGATGGAAAAAGACCGAGAGGGAATAACGTACGCGACAATTTTACCAAAGTTAGCGTTGAGTGTACTGACTTTTGTCATTTCGTTCGGAAGAATGAAAGAGGAAGTTCAAGTACAAAACGACCTCCACGAAACCCGTTTCAGAATTCTCAACGAAGCCCATCAAGCTCGAGTGCGCTCGATCAACCAAGACTTTACGACCTTATAGGTTATGGAGGCCCTCTTGCCCTCTGGCGTAAAAGATTTATAGGAGTGAGAATTCAGACTTAAAGTAAAAAAAAAAAGACGACGTAATCCAATCCGCGAGTAGAAGTCGTCTCAGGAGCAGCATGATAAAAATTCAATGACGTTTTAAAATAATCTTCCTACTTTCAAATTTATATAGTAAGACAAAATCTTTTCTGGAGTTTTCATATTACAAATCTTCGATAAGGACCCGAAAAAATATTTTCACTCACTTTTCTGAACGAAAACCGCTACAACAAATATTTAGGCAAGAAGAAAAAATAATTCTTACATTTTAGTAACACATATTTCTATGATATCTTTTCGTGTGTATTCCAGTCATCCGTTAAAAAAAACGATATTGGTGTAGCGAAGAAAATTATGGTAGACAAAACATACGATTCTTAAAAAATAATAATCGTCTAATTCTGGTAATCATACTCTTTGTATTAAACCCAATTAAATTATAATAGTGAAAAATTTTCACAAAAAAAAAATACATCGATAGCTCGAACTTTCGTATTAATATTTCATACCGCGTAGAAAGAACGTTTACGAGCGCCTCGTCCGGAAAATAATCGTAGTACCGAATAAATGATAATTGGTGTTGGACGAGAGAACATTATTATTCATTAACTAGTTTCAGGTTACAGTTTTTCCGAGGATCGCGGACAGGCCCATCGCAGAGCTGACATTACGACACGTTTTCTTTCAGCCGGAAGTTCTCGGGGAGAAAAAAGAAGTCTATCAGGAGAGGGTATCAACCAGAGAGGTAGAGACAGAAGCAGGAAGTTCCGAGGGTCTCTCCATTACTCAAACAGCCGAGTACAGTGAAGATTCACCAGAGTTTCCCACCCAATTAGAGTCACTCTCTCAAAGAGAAAGAGACGAAGAGCGGGGGGGGGGGGGCAAAGGGGGAGGGGGGAGGGAGGAAACGGGGGGATGGGGGTGAGGCTCGAAAAAGATTCTCATTCCTATTGGTGTGTTATACTTCTACGTAAGCTCTCGCGTGTCAACCCCTTAAATTCAAGATGAACATTTTCCCAAGCCGCTCGTAATGGTCTAGCTTGTACTCCAGGTGAGCGCGATTCGACGCCCACCGCGTTGACCCTATGGGCCATTTGGTCTTTCAAGTCGATCCTCGCAATTGTCCATAATTGGCAAATGGAAAAAAAAAGAAACATCGATCGATCTAGAAACAACCGATCGTTCTACGTTCTTTGGTGCTTTACACGTACTATTTCCGGTTTTGGGGTCGTTTCACTTCTTCTCCTCTCGCTCTTTTTCTTATTTCTTTTTCTTTTTTTTATATCTCCCTCTTACGTGTCTACGAAGAGTAAACATACACCTCAGTATCGAATACACGAGACACCGGAGAACTCCACTATTTTATTCCAACGAAACCGAAGATTTTCCTATAGCCCGTATTATACTTGGCGAATGGCACGATCGAGATTGAACGTTACACGTTGAATTGGTAGCCTCACGCGAGAAACCGAAAGAAGAGGCTACTCTGGGACTTCGACCTTTAGATTTTTACCCCGGAAATGCAATGGATACAAACGCATACTTCAAGGACTGTCCTATCATGATAGATCCTATAGAGCGATCCTCTATTTTTATAAATCAATGCTTTTTAGGCATACGAGGTTTGTTCAAAAAATAAGGTGATTTTATTTTTCTCGAAAAATATTTATTCATTCATCAATAACTATTTTTTTGTTTGGTCAAAGTAGTCCACCTCAAAAATAGTACACTTGTGCCAGCGCTTTTTCCAATCATCGAAGCACTTCGAACATATCTATAAAAAATGAACTGAATATGCAGAATGGCTATTTATGTAAACATTCGTTGAGGACACGTGTACCATAATAACAAACAAAACTGAAAAACAAATGTACGTAGCCCGTAAAATTTGACAATTAGCCTATTGGCTATATATTCAGAATACTGACTTCCAACGTTTAAGAAAAATTATCTCTTAAGAGGTTAGAAAATATTTTCAAGTCTGGATAGAAGAATGGATGATAGCTAGTAAAGACTACAGAAAAAATATTTTTTGTTCATACAAAGGGCGTATTAAAGAATACAATATACATCTCTATCTGTATATGAGTTTTTCATACTCGGATAACACGAGAGAAAATCCATAAAAAATCTGGTGCAGATAATGCGACCACCATCCAACGACGTAATTTCTTTCTTCGTCCATAGGTATTATTTAATACCTGTTAAAGAATTCCCTATGGATACTCGGCAAAGTTTGTTCTTCGGAAGCCCGAGAAAATTTGAAAAATGAAAAAAGTGGCCTAAGATGAACAACCGCTCAATGGTGATTCCCCAGAGAAGAAAGGGGATGAAACGATACTTTTTTTTTCGTCCATAAGAAAATTACGCTTCGCGGTTGCGAATATTCGCTCCACGGAAAGAAGACCGTTTTCGTAATGGATGTTCTGCACGTACCGCAGAATATCAGTGAAAGCGAATAGAATTTGCACTTTTTTAAAACTCACGTTGCAAAATATTACGATAAAGTTGACATACGTATATCCGCCTCCGCTGACGATTCGCCAAAATTATGCAAACTTTTTTTGCCATTTGAAAACTCGATATTTATCAAAAATGCCGATCAAATCAATAAAGCGTTGATTCGACGAATTCTTTCTTTTACCCAGTCATCCGCTTTAGACGGCAAACATGTTATATGAGAGTATTGGAAAAAACAAGATAATTTAAATCTGCACGGCTATAGACGTTGCTATAGAAAAGAACGTCGCTTGAACCGAATATTCGGCATGGCATATTCGACAGCACGATCTATAAGGGAGGGGTGATTTGCCAGCAGTTAACACGACAAAGACATTAGCCCCCGATCGGGGGATGAAAATTGGCCCCTGACAGCATCCTGATGATCACCATAGAGAGTAAAATAAAAGCAGTGACAGAGATGGAAATACGAGTATGGTTGCAATGGGAACCCGAGTTTGTACGGCTTGATAGGGCCATGGGTATACTGGAGCCTATCAGCAGTTTGATTAAAAGAAATATCGAGTGAAAATTTCGAGTCTGAATATATGATAATAATACATTTTACATGTGTGCATGTAAAATAAAACAACTTTCTTTTATTGTCAAATGTAACTTTTATACTATCTAAAATTGATTGTTATCAATGTTGAAAAACCAACAAGGATCGAAATTTGAAGTTAATTTTCGATCTCAAGTACAATAGTTTTGTCAACGTTTGTATTTGATGACGTTGAAGTTTGTATCGTTGGTATGCAATGATGATTAACTGTCTTATTCATTTTTTATCCCTTTATTTTTATTACTTTACAAAACATTTTTCGTAAATTAATATTGTATATTTCTAATAACAATAGTGTGGAATATTCAATTATTGGCACTTTAAGAACTTTAATTATATATATAATCGAAAACTGAAATCGTGAAAGACATCCATAATTGGTGGAGTGACAAAACACTTTATCCTACGTAAAAACGTTTTAACGATCTTAGAATCGTAAGACCGAACAAATATTGATTCTTCAAAAAAAGATTAATTTTTGTATCAGAACGATATAAAGAATATCAACTTTTGCACCACTGCCTGAGCGCATTTCTTCGTTTTATTTAATTGAAAGCTGCTCTACTTACACCAATCTTTGTCTATTCCAGTAACTTTTGCACCATCATCGATCTTCTTTCACATGTAATAATTTTTATTTTACAGATATACATGCACTTTTCGTTGAAATTCTAATTGAATATTTTCCTCCATTTCTACGCTCGTAGGGGGTTACGGGCCAACAGAATGTAGACCCTTCGGCGACATCACGGAGGGAAAAAATTGAAGTGCACGAAGAAAATTATTGTCGAAGAAAACCGAGGTCTCACTGTATATATATATTTTAGTCCTCAAATTTAAATACGTTTAAAATGATTTTTTCTCAGTTTTCATTATCAATTATTTACCCAAAACCGGCAAGTCATAAAATTTTTGTTTAATGAGTTATATGTTTGTTATATGAATTGTTAACATAAAACGAATAACACAATCGTGTACATATAATATACATATATATATATAAATACCTGTCTACACCCTTTGTATGTAAAAGCAAGATTTCCGTGCAGCGTAAAAAAAAAATGTCGTTTCTCCGCTAAGTGGTCTCAAAGGATGTCATGCCGGAGACAAATTGATTTTCCCGGGGCAAAGTCGCCCCCTTAGGGCTCCTCCGTCGTAGTATACGCGCGACTGACTATCGTACCGCAAAAAAGCTCCCCGTGACTCGCGATCGGACGCATCCGTTCGCTCAATTTCTTTCTTCCGTTTTTTTTTTTCGGCCCCTCGTTACTCATTCTCCCGGTTGTCGGGGGATACTGTTCCCGATGAGTGTGCAGAAGAGAAAAAATAGAATCTTTCGATTCTCTTCATATCGTTGGACTCGCAATATATTTGTTTTTCATCTTTTCCGAAGCTGATGTCTGACTCTACATGGGGTAAATGTACGAAACGTACAGTGTCTCTTCGAGATCTCGTAACGTTCGTGCCGTGCCAGCCGCCGATCCGCCATTTTGTGTACAGCAAACGATCAAAGATTTCTTGCTAAAAATATCACGATATTTTGTCATATTAAATTTGATTACTTTTGTATAGGCATAAGCATGTCGGATACGTATACGCAAGAGCAATGATATTCAATGAGAATGAAGTTTAAACTTTCAATAACGTTTGTACGTGAATATCTGAGCTCCGCGATGTTATCCGCGTTAAACCGGAATTTCATGGAAAACCGTACAGCTGTTTGAGCATTTAGAATTTAAAAAAATTTTCAAATTATTTTCTTTTACCACGGGAACGCAACACATTTCTGGAATTAGAGCCTATGCGGTTAATTCAGGGTATAATCTACCTCCATCCAAAATTTCATCAAAATTCATTTAGCCATTTTAGCATGAAGGAGTAACAAACGAACATGCACGCAAACTTTTAGCTTTGTATTATTATTGTGATACGTGCGCCAATCAATAAGGATTTGTGCTTCACAGTATTTTAATTTTACTAAGATTTTTATAAATATTGTTGATAATTATTATCTGCATTAATAACAGCAATGACTGCAAATGATACTATCTTCGTTTCTTAGAAGTTTTTGTCAAATAGTAATTTAATGTTCGAGTATCGAATTTACAACGCTGCGTACTCTTACCCCATTACTGAGCATATGTATATCTACATAGGAGACGCTTTATTTTACTGCCAGAGATGAACGGCATTAAAAACAACCTTTACCGTCTAAAATTATCAAATAACAAATTCCTCAATTTACTGACTTGGTTTTCTTCAATTTCACTGTAAATTAAGCCCACGTGACTCTATCTAAAATTTGGGGTGACACATGCAGAGTTCTCTGTGTAATAAGACATATCGGCACGTACCGATAACTCGTTTGAGCGGCTTTTGAGCACGTGACTCTTCGAAAATGATATTGCGACGGTATCCGGTGTAACGACGGGTGCATGCGGTGTCTGCAATGGCGAGAGGTCATCTATCTCTCTCTCTCTCTCTCTTCCTCTAACTCCCTCTCGGATGTGTGTATCTGTGTGTATACAGTTGGACGATATTTTTACTAACGCGCCAGAAAGTACCATGAGGTCTCGATTTATCGGCAATCGTATTTTTCTGTATTTCGTTACGCGAGGAGATTTTACGAGTTTCGCCGACGGTGCACCCCTTCGAGCTCGAACTTCCGAAGGGGTTTAGAAGGTACGTATACGAGCCGGTGCTGCATTTACGTATAAAATAACGCGCGCGAATAGAGTCCTCTCTTTATGTATACGTATACATATGTATACAAATACATAGGTATATATATAGTAAAAATGGAAGTTGGATGGGTTGAGCGATGTTGAAGCACTTGGGAATTGCCACGGCCGATAGTTATAGGTCTTCTCTATTTTCCGCCCTCCGACCTGTAAAATAGCCACGTATGTAGGTATCAAACAGTGCGCAGGGATATCAAGTAAAGTGCTCTATTTCTAACGTGGCTTTCGTATACTTCGAAGAAAATCGTCGATCCCCATGGAAAATAGTAAACCGTCAGTTTTTTCTTTAATACTCAAGTTGGTAACCCTGGAATATCAGGAAATTACTTTGAGAAAGCCAACATTTTTCGTGAAGCCTGCGGGTACGTCTCCATACGTTTTTTCAGGTTCTCCTCTTTACGGATAGTCGGTGTTATTGTGCCTGATGAAATTGTTAAAATAGGATGGACGATGATCGATTGGTAGGGGTGAATGCCGAAATTCGACCAGCCGGCACAGAAACACTTTTCCAGATGTTTCATGAGAAGGATAACTTCATTTCGAAAACCAACATTTATCGGTGGTTCAGAGGGTGCATCACGCAGCGTTTGCAGGTTTTCCGGTTTGTGTATGACCAGCGTCGTTTTGGATAACAATAATAATAATAAAACGAGGGGAGCGATGATCGATTGGATGGAGTGCATGCCGAAATCAGACCAGCCGACATAGCAGGACTTTTCCGAAAAGTTTTTTTTTTTTCGCAGAACTGGGAGGCGTCTCAAGCCCATTAGGTTATGGCTACCCCTGATGGCTGACTCGGCTGATAGAAAAAGAAGAAGAATATGGAGGAAGCTTCATTGCGTTCCAACGATGGAAACTTCAACGCCATCAATAACTTTTTGTTTCTTCGGTGTGCAGATAGTGCGAGATAGAGGGCGGAACTTGATGGCGAGTAAGGAGAGTTCGAAAGTTAGGAATTAATAGAGAGGGAACTTAGAGTTTGATGTTCTCGTATTATAGTTGGGTCATAATCGGGACGTCATTCCCGGTAAAATAACCATTTATCGACGAGAGGAAGGAAAAGCGAAAGAATGGGTTCGTGGGGGGAGGGGAGGTGTTTGAACGGAGAGAAGAAAAGCCCTGGTTGAATAGGATTTTCATTGCGTATCGATGGATTTCCGGCTTTGAATATCGAAGAGGTTCATTCTCTTGGTGGCTGATCTCAAGGAGTTGAAAGAAAACTCCGAGACAGTGGCGGAAAGTGGTCAGTTCGATTGCTCGTACAAATGCTCAGTCGTTTCTTGCTCTTTCTCTCACTCTCTCACGCTCTCCCTCTCTCTTTCTGTCGCACTCTCCGTTACTTTCAGTTTATACGAGGTAGGGTCGTCTCGTTGGCGTTCCAAAAGAAAAACCACCCTCTAGAGGCAGTCTCGAGTAAAAGAGATACCCGCCCCTCACATTTCAAATTCCACTCTTGTGTTTCCTTCCTCTTCTTCTTCTCCTCTATATAGACAGAGTTTTCTCATCCACTAGTATTTGAGTACGACGTTGCACACCGACGATCCTGCTTCTTGGCCTGTCGTATTACTAGCCGTTACAACGAGAGGCCGCATGGGACCGCAAGATTGTTTACCCCCGGGCCAAGCGTTGAAGAAAGAGAAACAGAAAGAGAATGAGAGAGAGAGAGAAAAAAAAAAGAGACAACCCGATGAAAAGGCACTATCGAGCCGTCTACAAGGTATAGTGGCTCATGAAGAAACACATATACGTGTATACATGTACCAACGTAGAAATTCCAATGCTCAACCGTTTGTGGACAATTGGCCGAGACTTGGCCCAGAAGTGAGTACCAAGTTTCGATACTTCAGACTGATCCAAATGTTAGCACCTTGATGGTACGGAAAAGATCCAACTGTTGTATAAAGATCCGAATACCCAACATTATGCATGAAAAAGTTGCCAATGTCAACAATACAGCCGATGTCTGGCCCGCTGCCGGCTAGACGTCGCTTCGTCGGGCAACTAATTTCGGCCCAACGTTGAAGTGACGGTCCTTTGATGTCTCAACCGATTCTATTTCGAACATCCGACATCCAGCGTATAGTGCTGGGCCGGTCTTTGACCAGTTGTACATCTTTGAATGAGATGTTTCGCTCATGTGACATAATCTTTTATCTTCGGTCCATGACTGAGCCATGGCTGGGTCCATTTCTACATTGGCATGTATTTATATATGTGTAAATATTATTGTGGGTTGATTTTTGTCATGTGTTGTATATTTGTCATCTTGAAGTACATATATTTGTGATTTTTTTGAATATAATTGTTATTCTTTATCAAGCTTGAATTTGAAACTTTAATGTTATTTTTATTATTTGACATTTATTTATAATACTTGACAAGTGATGTGCACGTATTTACTGTAAATTAAATACACTCATCAGCCTAATAACTCATTTTTATTTGCTTTGTGATACATTATTTGTTACAATATTTTTCAATTAAAATGTGACAAATTTTATGTTTCACTTCGAATTAAAAAATTTCTAATTGAATTTCTTGTTTCTGTCTCGAAATGCCAATATTCAATTTTACGTTCGCTTGAGCAATAACGAAAAAATGTAATTTCGTTGTAAAACCAATACACACTAATTAATGCAGTAATTAAATACAAATACGAAGTATTATAATATCTCTTCATTTTGGTAATATTCTCATTTGTACATTCCCATAAACACCTTCATAATTTTATTTGTTACGCGTTAAATTTTCGTCTAACTTGACCAAGATATAGACCATTACTATTGGTGTTGCCTGTTATTAATTATCTGCTATTAACAACTGTATCCATATTGCGGTAATTGAGGAAAACGGATCCATTAAATGAGTTAGTCGATAACACGTCATCGATAAAACCCAAAACCATATATAATGGCTTCGGGATCCTGATATTATTATAGATGCCCTTGCAAGGATCTGTCTCCCAAAATACAATTCGTGCAAGGCACACGCCACTTCTTTTTTCTCAGCTCGGTCGATTTTTATCGAGTTTCAAAAGGAGGAATTAGCACTAGTCGTTGCGACATCAGAAAGAGACCGGAGTCGAAGAGAGAACAAAGGAGAAAGAGGAAAAAAGAGAGAGGTGAACCGAGGTCAGAGAAAACGTTATAGTCATAGAAATTGAATTTCCTCGGACGCCAGATGCCGTCAGATCCTTCCTGATTGCGTCCGGGGATCAGAGCTTCCCAGACTCCAACTTGCCGCGGGACCGCGTACCATTTTATAACAGCATTCTTTGCAATAATGCAGAAACGTGCCCCAAGTGTGATAAAATTGCTCGCTGTCGAACCAGAGTATAGCGAGCGAATGAGAGGAAGAAAGAGACGAAAAAGAGGGAGAGAGAACGAAAAAAGGAAAAAAAGCGTGGCTAATCGGTAAAACGAAGTTACAACGTCGAGTCCCGGGCGGAAACTAAAGAGAAGAGTGACAATTTTCCTGAACCTTCACTGAAAAGGGACACTTTTAATTTATTGAAGTCACACGAGTTTTTAACTTGTCCACAAAGAAGAAAAAATAATCTGCTCCCCGAGATAAGATATTAATGACTTCTGGATTAGTTTTTCCCAGTTTAATCTAATTCATCTTAATTGCTGAAAAAATACTTCGCGATGTGCGTTCTTCCGAGGATTAATCTTGTTTTGACTTTTATTTTTTAATTATAGGAGGAAAGTTCCATGTACTTGATAGTTGCTCAATATTGGACAGACGATTATCTCGAGTTCTCCTATAGCGACAACTGGTTTTAATTACTATTGTATATTATTACTGTATTTATAATTACATGCCAATGCCGGCTTGAAAATATACTTCTCGAGTTGAAAGGTATATTTTTTATTCAGGTATATCCAAATGATTTATGTTTTTTTAAAATATAAGAAGTGCATAAAAATATTAGTGTTTATATTCGGTCATTAATATCGAATACTTAATCGAGAAATTTTAGTAAGCAAAATTAACGGAATTAATCAAACATCAACTCTTTATTAAAAATTACGTATATTTAATCAAGAATAACTGTTGGATAATAATAAAAAAATTGAAACAATAAACGTTCTGGTTTTATTTTATATAAAAATAGTATCCTAATGTCGAAAAAAATGTCATTTTTTCTAAAACTTGATTTATTATGTTTTAAAAAATATTCAAAAGTTATTTGTCAAATAATTATTAGTATCATGTTGTTTGCGACATGTATACATTAAAAACGTGAAATTTGAATATCTTAATAATTGTTTTCTCTTGCGAATTCAAACTGAAGGATCCTATGTATGATGCCGGTCCCCCAGTTCAATTATTCTCGAATATTCTTCGCACATAACTCGATTCTCTTATCGACACTTCCCTATCGAATCAAGATCGATCAATTCGTTTATTGAAACTCGAGGCAGTCTGCGAACATCGTGAAAAATCGACAGCCTTCTTCCCTCGGAAAAAATAACGGATAGAAGAAATATTGTTTCGATGTAATAACATCTGGTGTCATTTGCGCAACCAAAAGTTATTCGAAAGAAAAGCACGTCAAAGAAAGTTTCGCGCTAATGACGACACCAAGAAGAATTTTTGAAGTGGAGAAAAAGTTGATTGCGATACTCTTGAAAAGTAGATGAGATGCTCAAAGAGGATTTTTACCCGGGAAATTTCTTCCTTTTTACGATCCAGGTTCGTTTGATCGTTAAATCCGCCATGAGAAAGGGATGATCCTAGAAGGATTTTATCGTCAGCAAGAGGAGGCTGCGGTGGCTGTATTGTTGGGTGGATGGGGCGCTCAGCAAGATGGAAACAAAGCTTCGAGAGGTTGTCTCAGTTTTTGACGTAAAGGACGAACAAAAAATCGTCTCTCGTCTAGGCTCCCTCGTGAAACGATAGTGACATTTATCCGAATCCTCGGGCTACAAAGGAGAGGACTTGGAGGTTCGCGCTGATTCGCGAAAGATCCCTTGGAAAAAATAATCCTGACATTGAAAATCCATACACACTGAATATATTTATGCATAAATATATGCAGAATGAATCACAAGAAACAGAGCGACTGCATACCCCCTTTGGTTTTGAAAATAAAAAGTATGTACAAATCAGAAATGAAATGGTTTCAAAAAACGTGTCTAGCTATATCATATTACATTAAAAAATTTTTTTTTTAGCTTTTCTGAAGGTCATTTCAAGGTCATGTCAAGTTTTTTCGTAATTAAGTAGCACGCTTCTTCCGTCTTGTGCACTGTAGGCTAAAAACAAACCAAAGCACGTAACATAGTGTGATTTTCGAATAATCTGAATATAAAAATGCATACATTACGATAGCCATGAGCATTCTTCGAAACACTTATAATTCCGAAATGTACGTAATTCGTATTTCCAAATTCAACAGAGACATTCAAGGGTTCTGTTCTCACGAGTCGCCCTGCATATACACGCAACAGTATGCCGCGTGGTCTCGCATCGAAAAAACAAAAGTCTCGTATTTTCATCCACTTAGGATGGCGAAGGAACGAACGCGAGGAAAGCGAGGAAAGGGGAACAAAAAAACCTTTAACCGACAACAGTATTTTACTGCGAAAAAAAGAACGGCTGAAACCATTTTCTCTCATTCCCTTTGAAGTTTAAAAAAAAAAACCCGATTCTTCTGTATCCCTCTTTTCCCAACGAAGCTGAATCGTGCAATGTGAAATGTGATTCGTCTAAATGCAACGGCGAAAATATTCCACGCTTTGCGTTCTTGCAAAAACATGCAGGAAGCGATTATCTTTTTCCTTCATTTTCGATTCATGTAAACGATATGAACCCCCCTCCCCCCCCCCCCTCGCACGCGCAGTTATACTCTTTTTAGCATTATCTTAATTGACAGTTAGCAATAATGTTCAGGTATCAAGAAAAAGTACCAACATATCCGTCGATTAGTGGAAAATTGGAAAATTGGCTCTGCAGGGTTCCCTCCTTCCGCGCCATCTCAAGGATTCCCGTTTCATCGATAATGCGATATCTACCATTTTTTCCTTTTTTTTTTTTTTTTTTTTTTTTTTTTTCCGGAAAAGAAAAAGCTCCTGGCAATATCATAAATCGAGAAGCCACTTCGATCGAAGCCGCATTTGTGGCGAATCGAATTCAGTTCCTATCTGTAATAACGTATTTGTATATTCAAGCGAGACTGCATATCGGTGGCATGTTCATGTGCCTACGGAGTAACGTGGGTCACACACATACATACACAGATTCATCCACTCGAGCTTGCTGCTGCTGAGGAGGGGAATTTTAAGCGGATATCGCCGTAAATAAATTGCACGCTGTAGCCAAGCAAATCTGCAGCTGATAGGAAAATGTATCCATCGGGTACTTTCCTCCGAGTAATTAATTTCAATAAACGAGTTATTCGGGCCGCATACGAATTCAATGCTGCGATTGAATTGAAGATGTGGTGTATCGGGATAACGTGTGTGTCGCTTGCAAAAAAATCTTTTTTTTTTTTTTTACTTTTTATGTTTATCCGGGTAATCAGTTACAGTGTCGTTCGAACATCGCGAAAATCCTTATTAGGGTAAACCCAATTTCATTATAAAGGATCTACAATTTGGGTGATTAAGCGAAATTTATGACAAAAGGAAAGATTGTTTTGCAAATTGTGCTGATTGTAATGTTGTATAGATCAGAAGGAGAGAATGGAGAACATTTCGCAGGATTGAAACGTTGAATAATTTCTTATGTCTTTTTTTTTTCATTTTTCAAAGTGGAACATCGAATTTTGAAGCTTATTACTGAATTAGTGAGAAAGTAATGTTTTAAAATGTAAGGAACAATCGTCATTATATAGCTATGTATATGTAGAATAAAATATTAAATTATTTTTTATAGTCAAATGCAAGTAGCATACTTACTATTCGATATTGATTATCATAAATATTAAAAAACTGTCAACAATAACAAATTTAAAGTTACATTACGATTTCAAGTGTTATATCTTCGTAAGCTTTTGGATTTGCCCATTTTTATATTTTATGATTCAGAGCTGTCCTCGTTACAGCAAAATCTTTGGCTATTGCAGTAACTTCAGCAGCACGATCGATGGCTTAAAAATATCAAAGTTTTTTTCTAAGCGTACCATTTTTCAGAGTTTCCAAGGGTTCCTAAAATAAAATCAACGCGATAGAAATTCAGGGCCTCTCTGTATTACCATTGTTATCCACAGCCGTTTTCTGCACGCTCGTTGTACTGATCACTAATGAAGATCCAAAAAAACTGAAAAAGCAACGCAACGAATAGATGGAAAAAAATGTTGGTTATGAAAAAAAATGGTTTATATTTGCACTGGTATAATGAAGAAATTCAACGTAATGCAATTCGGGGGAAAATGGGAGCTAAATGCGTACGTAATTCAATACGTGGAGTGAAAATATATGAACGTACAATTCTGTCAGAAGGGCTGAAAAAATGAAACGAGCGATTTTTTCGATTTACGCTACGCTGCGTATCATCAAGTCCAATTATCATTGGAAAAATACCGAGTGTATATATCGTAGGTACAATTTTTATCAACAACTGTTCCATCATCTACGTAGTCCTAATATGGATCGTTTTCCAATGGTTCGAATACCATAAGTCCATTTGTTCAATTTTCATTTCGCGCTACATGATTTCTTCCAACCCAACAATGACATTTGGTGGCGTAAAACGTGCTCTCGCTATTCCACAACTGTCGATCATACGGTGCATACACTAACAGAAATGCAGGGGAGAAATACGGTGGTGGATGGAGAACCGGGAGCATAGGGTAAACCAGAATAACTGGAGATCCGGGAAAAATCAGAGTGAAGAGGGTGCGGGAGTTATATGCGTAGAGCAGATTGGGGATCGCGACACACTCGCTCTCTCCACCCTCGCCGCATAGTGACTTTTCTAATCTCTGTTTCCGTTCGTTATGCGTCCCCTATAGCTCTGGACCAGTGCGGGGTGAATCAGAGTTGCGTCATTCTTTCACATACATTTCCACTACAGTGGAATAGGAAACGGGCATTATCGATAAAGCGCATAAACGTCACTAGGAAAAATCGACTAAAAAGATCAAGTTGAACAATTTCAAGCTAAAAATCGCTTGGTGTCATTGCGACCTCAAGTGCACTTTAAACTTCCTCGCAGACCTGTGTTTTCGAAGAATTCTCATGAAAAACTTTATCAATATATGAAGTTTTGGAATTCCAAAAAGGATCCTAAAAATCTGTAGAACAATTTTCACGGAACATTCGAAAGTTGTAAACTTCAATATCCGAGCGAATCGCGAAAAATCTATCAGCCCTAGTTATGTGAAAACATGATTTATGGAGACGTTACGTTTCCCTGTGTTAGCACAGAAGAAAAGCATTATCGATAAAATGCATGGATGTCACAATGAAAAATCATGAAAAATAATTTAAAGCTGAAAATTCGCTAGGGGTCATTACGAACCGAAGTGCACTTGAAGCTTCGCTGCATAACTGTGCTTTCGAAAAATTATCGTACAACAAGTTGATCGACAGATAAAGTTCTAGACTTCTAAATCCTAGACATCTGTGGAAACATTTATACAGACCAAAATATTGTACAAAACCAATAACTTTTGCTTGTGGATTTTTTGTTGGCTATCAAAAGAACGTTAGATACATTCCACAGAAAATTCTTCCGTCGCAAACGTCAGCATCAGAATAAATCAGAAAGAAAATTGAGAATCTAAGAGACGTCGAGATATGATTTACAGAGCTATTACTCTGTCTCAAGTAGCCTCCATTCCAAAGTAGGTGTAAACAAGATATTCTGGCTTGAAGAATGATGGGAAATCCCCCAAAGAAAATCCCGATATGTTCACAATTTTTCTGTTCCGTAGGCGATACGTTGAAAGGTTCGAAAAGGGACAGCTGATTCAGCTACACGTAGACGCACGTACGCGCTGACCTTTGGCCCCGCCGACATCGTTCGCCACGCGTCGTAACGCAGCTTGACTCGTGATCGACTACCACTGTTTGCGACCGATCGAAAAACGGTAAACCGGCAGAGGGGTATGAATGAAGATCACGTTGGAAATAAAGAGAAAGAAAGATAAAGTATGATGTATCACAGTATCAGGGTTGGAAGAGGTTGTTCCCGCGTGTATTTCCGGTCCACGATTATCACCACGATTCGTGATCGTCGTCTTCATTGTTAGGAATCATCGTCCGATCGTCTTTGTGTTGGCGAATGTGAGAGATCGTTTCTCCCAGCCGTTTGTTCAACGAGCTGCGAACATAATAGCTATCTAGCAGTCGGAGGTATACATACGTATCGTATTGATCACGAATAAAAGGGCGTAAATGAGATCACTCGACACGCTCGAGGAGGCTGGATCATCGCTTTTCGTTCGTTAGAAATATCGTCGTACATCCCCTCGGTTAGGAACATTGGCGATCACGTGACTCTGTAAGTGAAACGAGCCTTCACACTCCACTGCTCCATTGACTCGATCAAGTGAGCTGGAAGCATTTTCCTCCGTTTCACCTTGTGCGCTCTCTCCCTTACTTCTATACATCAACCTTTCCGTATGGATCATCGACGGGACTCTGGCTATAAAAGACGCGACATATTTATTCTTCGAGCTAAGCTTGCACCTCGGCAAGGCAATTTTAAAAGTGGCATCAGCTACGAATTTAATTTCTACGAAATGTAGCCTCGTACCTAAAGTCTAGCTCTCTTCGTATTGCAATGATAGGAATGATCTGGTATCATGGATCTTCGGGCATCGTACACCTATGCTCGAACCTCCAGTTTCCTTTGAAGACATTTTTGCTTCCTACATGACGCTTTAGTACCAGGAAACCAACCGGGAACGAATGTCGCGCAATTTTTCGATCTCTGAAGCCGCACTTTGTCAAACGGTAGCATTGATGCCCCTCGACAAACCAGAAGTGCCAGGAGCTCTCTTTGGCACAGACACACTGCAAGAATGTTTGTTTTTTCTCGTTGTAATTCCATTCCTGAGTTTTTCGTCTCGGTATGAGTTCTCGGAAGAGACGAAGAGCTCGAAGATCTCTGGCGTCATGACGCGCTGATGGCGCGCCTGGAGAAAAAGGGATATGGTCACAGAAGAATATACACGTATATAGGAGCGGATTGGGAAATACTCGCGCCACGTGAATCGATAAATCTTTCCTGTACTCGAGCTTTCGTCTTTTATCCGTCTATCTTCCTTCCTCTGCCCCATCTTTGACCCCACAGATTTCTTCTTCTACGAGTCGTTACTTCTAGCCTGGAGGTTCTTTCACCACCTCCTTAGATGCCTTGGGCCTTACCCTCTTCGCCTTTGCACGTTACTATACACGATGCAACCGGTGTTATACACGTTTGGATTATACGGAAATAGTTTGAACCCTTTATATATCTTTACGTAATATGAGCTGTCAATATATCTGCTTGTTGCGTTGCTATTTTTAGATTTCTGTGCGATCTTTGATTTTAGGGCCAGCACGGTCCTAAAAATATCGTTGGAAGTATCAGCATATCACGGATACATCGAAATTCATCCGATGGCGGTTTCCGCTTAACAGAGTTACAACCATATAGTTCGCCATGCTTTTCACGTTCTCAGAGATTTTGCAAGTGCATCCTTTAGCCCTAAATAACGTTAATCTCATTTCGAAAATCAGAAATTCACAAATTAATCTTTTTAAAAATATAAATTTTGTTTCCTTGATTCACCTAGCATTCATCCATATTCGATCATTTCTTCTCGATGTCGATATACACGATAAAGTTGTCGGAAGCGCTACCCCTCAGAAATTCAATTATTTACATTTTTCTGTATTCAAAAGAAAATTTCTATATTTTCCTAGGATGGTCAATGTTTTCCCGGCAAATATTAGGAAAACTTGCGGTGAAATGGATACGCGAGGTAAACAGTGCGTGCGAGCACGGCGCTTCCATTTTGCGGGATTGCGAGTATATGATTCAATGCAAACGGACCAATCAAGCCGGAAATACGCGTCCAATGTTATTAAGCAAAATTAATTTTTGTACTGGGATTTCTAAAGTTTTATCAAGCTTGTTACAGCTTCACTTCACTTTAATTGCTGATATCAAATAGAGATAGGTAAGTAAATATACGAACTAGAAATTCGTATCGTTGCGGCGCAATGAAATTTCTTCTCTCATGAAATTTCTGGATAGCGTCAGAAAGTATTTACGTTCATTGTGCGATAACTCGACGAAAAAAGAAATCGTCGATGGGAAGATCTGCGCGGTAATTTTTATCAATGTTGAATAAAAAACAAATATCTTTAGGGATAAACAAAGTTGTGCGCCGTTATAATATTATTTCGTATCATACTTTCATGACAAAAAAAAGAAACGAAAATCTGATTCTAGGAGGAGCCCAACATCGAAAAATTTACCGACGAATTCTCCAATATAGATCAATCCATGTTACAATATTTTATAAAAAGTTTCATTTTCTGTCGCAATTTTTACAAGCATGGCTTTAGAAAAAAAAATGGCCACGTTTTAATAATCACCCAGTGTACAGGACTACAGCTCCAGGTCCGAGATTATCGATGAGACAAACATAATAATGAACGAGCAAGCGCAAAGTAGCTATATCTACTTTTTGATCCCAAGCTTCTGCAACGCCATCATCCAACGGATACACGTATATATTTGCATACGGTGAACGTCTTCGGCGTAGGGAGAAAAATGGGAAGAGGCAGGGTTGATTCGTACATCCCTCATCGCTGTATCGTGGTTCTTTCTTGTATACCTTTCTCAGCAATATTCTCGGAGTCGAAAGGGCGTAACTTGGCACAATTCAACGCCCTAAGTGACATGTGTCACGGGGCCCTTTTCATTTGCCAGCAATCTGCGTATATATTTTCATACGTGTACAAAAGCGTTCCACTTGGTTGCAACGCTATACAGCATTGTCGCCAGTATGGATGTTTTGTCGCGATCACTCGGGTGCAAAGCGGTACCCAACAAGAATTGAACGACAGATTGTACATGGAAACTGAAAGGTAACACCAATTGCTACGATCCTCGTTCTTTCTTATTCCCATTATTATTCGCTGACAATCGTTAATCCCTCTTAATCCCCGTACTGCGTAATCCCCGAATCTTCTCATTCGACGACCATCCTGACCTTGAAAAAAGTATAAGCTTGGTACTTACATTGTTTGGCACTAAATGAAAATTTATGTTCAGAACTAGATGAACATTTATAATATTTCTTTTGATTTTATTTAGGTGAACGGACACGAGGATGGGACAACCATTTTTAAAGGTATTTATCGAGCCATTTTGAATGTTATCGAAAAGAAAAAACTTTGTAGTAATAAAATGAACCGGTGATAAAAAATGTAATCAACTGCTGGAAAAGTACGCCGAAAAGTAAAAAATAGTTGAATAAACCGTTATCATTACTCGACAGCTGATTATTTTACTTACCTTACTTAATAATTCATTAATTTGATAATTACTTAATGGATTTAATTCTAATTTCCATTGCGTAATAATAACACGAATGTTAAGCAATGTTCAAAGAAGCAGAATATTTCTCGAGGCCGTCCGGCAACATTTATTTTTCCAAGCAAATACGAGCGGAGTCGATTTGTATGCACAGCGTAGGCTCTCCTTCGATCCTCATTGAGAATCGTCACAATCTCATGCCAAAAAAAAAGATTTCGATCAATAATACACACAAATAAATAAAAATAGTTTTCCTTTGAATTGATACGTCAAGGATAGAGGCCCTTAATGAGGCACTGAACAAATCGAAAGATTCATCGAAAGATAAGTGCTCCTCGTGAATTCGTGGCATCATAACTTGAAGAGTTCGGATAGTGCGACTGATCGATCGCATTGGTTGGCAAACTCGACCATTCGAATCGACTACCGCTATACGAGAGAAAAGTGAACAGTGAAACAAAAATATCTACATCTGCGTATACATATACATCCCTATATATAATGAAACGCGGGACACAGAGAAAAATGGAGAAATTCAATATCGAAGGCTGCGAAGCACCGGACAAAGAGAAAAAAAAAAGGGAAATGCGAAAATTGTATTTCCAAATTGGAATTTCACAGATACCACGGACGCTAGAGCTCTGAAATAGAGAAATTCATTATTTCGCAACGAATGATAAAGTAAAGTATGATTTAGCTTGCAAAAAGGGGAACGTTGCAATTATCACATTACCAATTAAATCAACATATGTTTTTCGGTCTGTTGTTTTCTACATGCGAATGCACTCGGGGATTCCATCGAAATGAAACATTCGTGCGTATTGATATTTGCATCTAATAATCGAAAAAATTCTTTTCCAATTCGGTTCGCGATCGAGCCGGCGCAAATTCGTTTCCGTGGTTGGAACGATACTGTGGGCGGTCTCGGCGGTGCGCGAAGTAGAAATTTATTTTCAAAAGTAGATAGCGAGAGGAAAAGAGATAGAAAAGACGAAAAGTGAAGTAAATATACACGGGAAACCCGATGGAGTTTCGTAAAAGTCGAGGCTGTGAGTGGGTGGAATCGCGGCGGAAAAAGTTGTTTTCAATAAACCGCATCCTACGTATTCACCTATGAAAATATATATTTCCATGTATGTTCAGCCCACACGGATTGGTAGCTGATACGTCAGTGCACGTGTGAAGGCACGTCGTTCCTTCGATTTCTCCTAGGAAAACTCGTGCCCTCCGGGTGGCCCGAAACTTCCGATATCATCGGTTTCAAACGATGATATCGGAACGAACACAAATACACGGTATGTATCACCCTGCGTTCGTACTCGAATCCATGGATACGATACATACGTATTGAAGTTATATCATCGTTTACATGAAAAAAAAAAAAAAAACCCGGTCGACTGTCCACGCTGGTTCAGAGTTTTTCGCAGTTTCCCTGTGCCCTCTAATGGCAACAAGGTGTAAAACGCGGCGTACCAACGCTACAAATCTCTATCTTCACCGCCATATTCTTTTATAGCTAATAAAAATAGTCTTTAACGATTATTTTTCAATTCTCGTTCTTCGTTGCCAAGATTGTATCTTTATGTCGTGTTCATAAATGTGTATGGGTGTGTTGCGTCATTCTATATATCAACTTCCAATTACCCGACGATACGAAAGGTAACAAACCCTTCGTAGGAAGGTTATGTCGTTCTCGTGGATTTGTGGGTATACAGGATAACTGAAAAAAAAAACCATTTGTTGTTCAAGATTTCCTGTTGTATCGTGTATTTGTGTTGTTTTCTTGCTTGCATGTACCTACATTCCTCTTGAGTATTTCTTTTTCTCAGCTAATGATACTCGTTTATACCAGAATAAGTATTTTTCCAATCTATCATTCTGTAGTTTAGTATCTAAGCCTGACAAACGTATTCTTTTATCTTTTGATTGGAATCTAATGTATTTAAAGTACTGTTCGGTTGGCCATTCCTTTGTTTCTCAATATACTTGCTTTCATAATAACGAAACCAGCAAAAAAAAGCATCACCAAAAAAGTAGAAAGGCAAAGAAAATTTTGAAAGTATTTTATTCTCGAGAATATTTTCGCGTTTGTACGAAGTATGTAGATTAACCATTTGGAAGTTTTTTTTTCGTCACCCTGTGTATATTCAGTTGGCTAGAGTTTCGTTCGAAAGTGTCACATCGGAGCTCAGTAGCAATCCGGATGTCGATCTCACAGGACATTTAACAGGAAAATGCCCGGAAGGTTGTGCGTGTGTTTGCGCGCTTGCACCGTCCCGTTTTAACGGTCATG
This sequence comes from Ophioninae sp. A BG-2022a, assembly GCA_030523105.1. Lineage (NCBI taxonomy): Eukaryota > Metazoa > Arthropoda > Insecta > Hymenoptera > Ichneumonidae > Ophioninae sp. A BG-2022a. Next base: position 11,641 of record JAPYZI010000235.1, on the reverse strand, counting down.
CCTCGGAGCGTTCAGTTACAGGAGCATAAAACGTTCGTACTCGTGTGTACGGGTATACGGGAGAGCGTTGCGTAACGATGAAAACCGGAGGACGAATACGAGGAAGCATATCGTGAGCTTTGTCCCTTCATCATCTCCGTGTGTGAGGGACAGCCGACGCTAACTCAGCCACGACCAATGTATCGGACTCCTTGGATCCCCCACCCCCCTTACGCGCCATTTCAACCCTCCGCGTACTCGTTCGAAAGTCCATTTGTCATGTCGCGTTATCCGTGAGCGCGTGTGCGTGTGTGTGTGTCAAGGCGAACCCGCGAAAAAACTACAGACGTCCCTTTCTCCCTTTTTGCTTCGGGATAAAGGGCACATTTTATCCCCTTTTTTCGATAACGAAGCTCGAAGGGTAGTCATGAAGGGTTTTTTGAAGAAAAAAAAAATAGAAATCCAAAGTTTCCTCGATGATCCACGAGGCTTCTTCCCGGCGAAGGAATTTTTTTAAACTTTTATCCCCCTATAAGGGTGGGCACTCGTGGATGGAAATCGTCGCCGTTTTTTTTCCCCACAGAATCCTTTCCGGGTACGGAATTTATAACGCCGATAAAAAAAATTGTTATCTAAAAAAGTAATCGTTGCGTAACAACGCTGAAAAGTTTATACTCATTTTTCGTTTTATCTCACACCGGTCGTCATGGGGATCCCGGTTTTTTTCTGGATTTCTCTTCAGGATTGTCCACACGCTCGTGAAGATAGTTCAGAAAAATGGATTCTGCTGCATTGATTGAACGAGTTTACGAGTTAACATTAAGGCCCTAAAAAAATGAATCCTTCAAGAACTAAAAACGTTCGAGGGACAAGTCCGGGATAAAACGAGAATCATAATAATAATTCGAAAGAATGCGGTTAAAAAAAAAAGTTCCATCGCAGTTGCCCAATAAATCGATGAATAGTTGCATCGGAATGAAATTTCGTTTTTCCAATATATGCCACCTCTGATAAACTGAAAACTCAATTTCACTGGAACCTACTATATTTGAAAGCGTCGACAGCCACTTAAAAAATGTTATTTACGTGGATTTGTGAGAATGTATGTAACGCATTTTTAATGCTCTAAATAGGAGGAATTCCGTTAAGTGCCACATTTCAGAAATTAGCGAAATTGGAATCCCCGGAATGCTTCGCTTCGAACCGTTGATGGAAAACATTTCTATTCCGAGAAATATTACGGAAACTAACATCAATAATAAAAAAAAACTGCATAAACCGCAGAAAATGTTGAAAACATTGAATTACCAGCTTTATTGGACGAAGTTGTTACGAAGCAAAAAAACACTTAAAGAAAAGCATTGAAAGTCGAATGATCAACTGTCGCTAGTCACTATTTACCAGGATTTGACGCAATCATAATTTCACGTTTTCAAATAATCAAAAAAGCACTTTCCGATCACTAATCCGTCAATTCCAATGAAATAAAGACAAAATACACGATAAATGGATCACATAAAAACCAGAAAAATGTCCACACGATTAAAATTTTTGTGATTATCGGTTACCAAAAATAGAGAGAAGTTACAGGAAGCAATGGCAATTGTTTTAAATCAGATATCTCTTGCGATTTGCAACGGATGAAGCACCACTCCTCTTGACTGACAAAATAATCGACGTTTAATTCCGAAGTACCTATATGTGATTTTTAATAGAATTTCAGTTCAGATTACAGATTTAGTTTACGGTATATAAAACGCTCACCAAAACGGCGTGCTATTTTGCGTTCGGACAGCCCATCAACACGAATTATTACCGAAATCACATACATACTGTACTGCGAAAGAATATGAATGGTTAAGTGTTCCATGTACGGATTAAGCTGCAAACACTTGTAATCCTGCTCACGTACGGTCTCTTTTGTTTCCAATATGTGGAAACTGAATTATCGAGTACATGATCAACACTCGTTGTAAATAACGTTTGATATAGGAATGTCGAGTAAATCGAACTCTCCCTTCGTAACATCTGTATTTCGAGCAATCGATTAAAGAAGATATCGGTGAATAATGAAAGAAGCTTTCAATAATGATAGAAGCTTTCAATAATGAAAGAAGCTGTCATTATCCAGTCGCTTTATCGTAGCAATAACAGTACGAAAACCAATATTTTCATCATTTACAAGCCAGTATTGCCCGTAGATCCTGTATTTGAAAAATAATTCTCATTATTAAAACATAAAGTTTATAAAAAAATAATTTGAATAAGTTCTCGATGTTTTATAACATAGAGTTGATACTATAACGCATTTGTAACCCAAACCGGTACCAGTCGATGTATGTTTCGTCGAACAATGTCATTCTGAAAACGGAAAAAATCTTGCCGCGCCTACACGATTTCATTTATTTTTCAGTGAAAAATGCATTGAACAAAAAAATGTACTTGGATAATAATGAATTCGAAAAAAAATTCCATAAAATGAGCGAGGTTGCGTCGATCTTCTACAGGGCTTAAATCACATCTAAATGGTCTCGGGCAAACCGTGACCGTTCCCCAATGGCGAAAATTGATGACCCGCTCACCCTCAATGTCAAAGTCGTTCGAGCCTTCCCGCTTCCCTCTTCCTGATCCCTTCAATAATCCGCGCAGACTTTTCGAGGTTTTGCGACCCGAGCGTTCTTCTTCCGAAGGAAGACACGGTTGAAAGTCCGGATGTGTCTTGAGCGACGCGTGTAAGGGTCTGACACACGATAGGACGAACCAAAAGGGGGCGAACTCAAACGAGAGTCGTTATAACGAGACCCTCGCATGATTCCGATTTCCGTGTCACGTTTTTCTCGTTTTTTTTTTTTTTTATCGTATCTGCCAGTGATTTTTCGTGTCACCAATGGTGACCCTTCATCCATCCATTTGCCCAACGATCAAGGAAGAGCGAGTTCAAGACCCCAGTCCCGCATTGTCAAAATTCTCGTCTGTGAATCTCCGGGGTGGATGACTAAGATTTTAGTCCAGCGTCATTTGATTTTTGATAGGCTGATAGGCTGAGGGATCAGCATATTCACTTACGAAGTCATTGCCTTCGCTCTTCATCATCGTTTCACTCTTCCTCCTTTTATATATCTCTCGTTTTTTTTTTTTCATGATCTAATTAGACGTGTGAAACGGAACGAAGAATGGAACGGTGCTAATCAAAGGCCCTCATATATCCGAGAGACCATTCAGTGTCAAATAAAAGATTCTTCTCTTCGTCGCGGTCTCCCGCATGATAACTACTTACTCATACGTGTATTCCACTTAAGCTATACGTCTTTGTAAGAAATATACATGCACATGTTCGTTCTTTGCATATCCAGTCTTTCCTCTCGAAGATACGTTCAATATCAAAGAAGAAAATACGAGAAAAACATATTTAAAATATTTTATAATAATCTTTTGTTAAACTTGGGAGAGGAAGGTCAAGCTTCGTATCTATGTTTCAATTCGTTCAAATTCTTGCCTAAAATTTTCGGTCAGATTTGTTGAAATTCGCTAAATAATAATACTGAATAAACTCGCATGATTTTCGTAGCTTACATGAGTTAAAGGAAATTAGTAAAATAAAAAAATAATCAATTTCGTTGCATTCCAATTATTCAAACTTGAACCGCTGGATCGATTTTTTTGGATATACAGTACGCTGGATATTCGATATATTCTGGATATATCGTATGGCGATGAAGTCTCTATCGTTGGAACGCACCATTTCTTTTTTGTTGCTATTGAAATATTTCCTTTTGGAAAATCGAGTTCGTTAACCTGTAACAGGAATATTCGAAAACATTCGGTATTGGAATTATTGGAATTCGATTTTCAATAATAATGTCGATAAACGTTGAGTGATTCCCACGTACGTAAATATTAACGAGAGATTAAGTGGGTGGAAAGAAATAATTATCGTTGCGTTTCAATGATGGATATGAAAGCGACTTTAATTTTTTCTTTTTTCAACGCAAGTATAGTGATGACACGAATATTTACTTTTGTCTAATAATAAAACCTTCGTAGCGCGAAATATTTTTGAAATATCGAAGTTTTGCGATTTTCGATCAAATAAACAATTTTCATACTTTGTCATTGATGAATCCATATGAATATCAATATAATATTCAGATTGAATTTATATTTAACTGGACGAATAAATTTTTGGCACAGGAGTTGACAGAGTTCCTCATCTCATATTTTCAACATTAACGAAACGAAACAAATTAACGAAACGTATGACATATATTTCGTGAAAATGCAAAATATGTGACTCGTCATATTTTCGATAAAAACGGAAAGTACGTGGCACCCATACGTATATCGAGTGAAAAGCTCGTCTAGCATGGAAAACGAACGCCTGTGGCAAAATCACCCGCAGTAAACCACGAGTTACATTTCATTGGCAGTTCAATTATCATATTAACATTTCTATATCGTGACTACCTGTATTCAGTTTTACGCTACACCGTTTTTTGCATGAATAAATGTTGCGCAGCGGTTAAGTATCTGTAAACATTTGAAAAAATTGGCCATCGCTCAAGGCAACTCAGATCCAAGAGAAAGCTCCAACAGCAGATGCAATAATTGCAAAACAAATATGAATGAAAAGATTCCCAGTGATTTTCATATTTCCACCTCCTGTTGTAGCAAAAAATGAAAATAAATCGTAACTTTTTCTCTAGCGAAAATATTATTCTGCGAAGGAAATCTCATAATAATGATTTTGCAAAATGTCTTTTTGTATTTCGGTGGGACACTAAAAAAAAAATGTTTTGTGCCTTTTATTCAAACTCACTCTTACGAAACAAACTAAAAAAAAAAGTAACACAAAATGTTGCTGTTTTGTCACGTATTTTGGCATTTTCGAAGAACCCGATCACTTTTCTTTTACTAAAACAAATAGTGGAACACCCATCGTGGAAATTTGCATAGATATATCAATATCTGAATATTCCTACTCGGCTTAAGATTTTATCATAATTCTTCGTCATTGTCAAATTCTACGTCATTGATCCATGCGGGAATGCATAAACCAGAGCGAGGCTAAGAGAATACTCGGCTAACGCGAAGAGTCAGTCACCACCTCCTGATGGCAAAGAGACGCGAGTAATAAAATAGAAATTTGTCGAAGCGCCCCTCAGGAAGGGTGAAAGTCGGCGAGTCATGACGAGGCAGAGGGGTTGATAGTCATAACGCGAGAACCGTGGAAGCGTAAAGAGACTGGAGTTACCGAGTTCTCGAACTGGTCCGGAGCATTGTCCGAAATCAAGTCGCGTGTCGCACACGGTCTCTCTCTCTCTCTCTCTCTATCCCTCTCGCATCCGAGGCTATAGGTCATAACGAGAGCTCGTCGTTTTCAAGTCACCGTACCTCTCGCTCGCTTACTCCTTATACTCCTCTATCGTATGCAAGTTTAATCTTGTGGAAGTAATGCAAATGCACTGTAAAGCTTAGCTGTATTAATGTTCGCCCCTATAGCTATATGTACAAAGAAGGGCAAAGTGTGCTCCACACACTGAATAATGCATCGGTGTGTCCGCGAATGTACGCCTGACTCCATTCTTAACTCGTCTCTGATGGAAGAGTCACCGAGTTTTCTCGTTTCGCCCATTTATCGTATGAAGATGGATTTTTGGTTGGCAGGGGGGTGTAGCGGGGCTGGAAGACTGGAAGGGATACGGAGATAAAGAGGCTCTCGTGTACAAATGCATTACGAAGCTGCAACAAGGGAAGTCGAAGTTATTCGGTACTCGTTGCCAATTTGACATTTCTCATTGCGAATTTCTCGAGTGGAAAGGCTCCGGTCGAGAAGCCGGAATTCACCCTTAAAACGCAGCGAGACGCTCGTCGCATTGACGATGAATACCTACGATGAAAGATAGTGCAACTTACTATTCGTCATCGTCTTGAAATTTGCTTTGATGGGATGCAACTATGTTTTCATCAACTGTTTATTTTCGTTATTATCGAATATTATATTTTGTACATTTTCAATGTTGATCGCTAAACGAGAATCTTAAAAAATTTGGGATTCTCGCGAGTCCGATATGACGAGAAGAAAATATTCGAAAATAAAGACAACATCACTTTCGTTTCGAAACGCTAGAAACTTCAACGCCATCTATTCGTTATTAATAGCAACCGTGTTAAAGTTAAGACACTCAAGCGCAATGGAAGTTCTTTTCGATATGACGATGAGCCGAATGAAAAAAAAGTTGAAGCTTGCATCGTCGGAGTACCACAAAATTTATTTCTTAAGTGCTGGAGTTCGATGGCTGATTGATGCTGGATAAATCACTCAAACGTTTTCAGCATGCATAAGCTGCATTTTTCAAAAACTTCGGCTTCATTATGTAAAAAACGAGGAAACGAAGAATCATTTAATTGAATCGTGAAGTTCACAAAAAATTCGATAGTCCATACCAAAAATCAACGTTGTTTTATACCTTTACACTTGCATCATGCTTGATACTTTTGAAACAAATCCCTTTCCAGCTACCCCGTTAAAATCGGAAAGGAGAGGTATGAGAGTCCACACTGTTCACTAGCGAGACTTCCGTTTAATATTATCCCACGTATCCCAAATATCCAAGTATCCCTAATATCCGGTCGGTGAGACAATGTTTGTTGAAAGTGAACTTTGCTCTCGCGATCTCTGGCTGATCGCAAGACCCCAAATATCTATTAACCTATCAACTATATTGGATAATTGCGTAACCACAGTAAACAATTATGCAACCGGCAATGCATATGGGAGGATGTTTTCGTAAACTCTAACAAAGCTTTACCTGCGTATCAATTAATGTATACAAACTGTAAACGTCAGTGAAACTACACGATAAAACTGAGGGACCAAAACCTCGTAAAATAACAATTGAAATTCGCAGTTTCGCGCACGTACGAAAGGTGCAGTGTACAGGGCAGTAATAAATTTGTTGGGAAAATACTATTTCGAAGTATGCTGCATCGAACGGATTTGTGAGCTTTTGAGAAAGAGAGAGAGCGTGTATCGCGTACGTGATATCGCGCTTTTAATTCGCTGTTTAATTAATTGCACGAACGCACGGTTCGCGCTCTTTCTATGCAATCGGTAAACTTCGAACGATACTGGAGCTGGTCGATACGTTGAACATGAGTTATCCCCGTCGATATATTTATTTCGATCGACACGAGCGAGTAAACATAAAGATACATCGTGGAAAAACACCTCGGGGAAATTGATCGGGAGTTGATCGTTTGAGTTTGCGAGAGGGATTTAATGATTCGTTTATATTAACGAGCGAACAACTACTTCCAGCCTGAAGGTACTGTTTTAACGTAGTGTTGCTTTTCACTCATCGAAAGATTGATGACTCGGGAGCATTTAATGGTATAAGTAATGCGGAATGTTACCGGTCTATGATTAGTTCGAGCTGTTCATGCCAGTTGTCGATCCTTCATCATTGGTATGCTGAGATTGGATGTGAACGCAAGACACAGCCGATAATATTGGCCAAATCGGCTCTCTGGGGGTAGTCAATTCTGGCCTGACATTGGTACAATCCCGGATACTGGAATCAGCTATGAACGCAGGACTATTAATGGCAGACATCATTCGCCCAAATTCGGCTCTCTGAACTCTACTCCAGTAGTCGTTTCTAGGTCATCAATCGGTACTCTCCCTACACCGGCGCAATATTAATCAACAATCGCGGAGCTATCGTTTGAACTCTCATGTATGTTTCAACGTTGGACCAACGATGATTGCCCATAATCAGCTTGACAGTACCAAATCAGGTATCAGCTGTTTCTTCGTATTGGCAATTGTTTAATGAAATATTATATTCCAATCGAACAATTAATAAATGTGTTCCCTAATCAATCGAATCAACTAAATCCGACCAAGGGATTACCAATGTTTATTCAGGTAGCAAATACAAGTTACCAAAGATAGCGCTGATGGGAAGTTGCATTATCTGTAAATAAGTCAGGTAAGAATACATAAACAAGTACAGCATCCCGTATACCGATTAAATTACGAAAACTTGTAACACCATGCACGGATAATCTCATTTGTTTCCAATGGTTATGGCAAATGAATTATTGAGCATCTGATAAACATTGTAGGCAATGTTTGAAAGCGGGATATAAAGCGCTGTACCCCGCTCTGGAAACAGCTTCCATCCGCTCCGATAGTCGAGTCAAGCTCCACCTACTCTCTTTTCCACCCTGGACTTGCAGAAAATGTATATCACTATATTCCAGCAGCATACAGTATCCCATTATATACGTATGGATCCATATACATTTATATATATATATATATATGTATATAATCGGGACTGTATCCAATAATTCCCCAGTAAAAGGAGTCCGCTGTAAGCACTTACGTGACTATTTATCGGTTTAGCCGAACCTCTCCAATCCGCTTATTCACAGAGAATAGAATTGGCGAGAGAGGCAAGGATGGAAAATGGACTCCTATATTTCGATGTGAAAGGCCACTTGTATTCGCGTATATAGAAAGTATATAAATACAAATATACATATATATATATATATAAGCTGTGATATAACCAAGACTTCCCCAAATTACTTCAATTTTGATTTCGTCCTCTATTTCCACAAAAATCTCAATTATTGAGAGAGAGGGGGGTACGTGGTACATTTATTTCTTTTTTTTCGACCCGATATCGCTTCGACTTTAAACAAACGTTGCGACTAACTTAAAGTAACGCGTCGTATATTGGAGCCACGAAACGGACCGCCAGGGGGGTTCAAAAGGTGGAAAGAGTATGTATGATGAACATATATTTGTGTGCACAAATGGGACCGGGTATTCTCGATTTTATGTACGATCCAGACCTGGTTTGCTTTGCCCTATTTTATTAGCTTGATCCCTTCATGAAACCGACCAGAAATATTTGAATATCTTTTCCTAGGGAGAACATTGACATTTCCTGAGTTTGAAATCTTGACCGATTGTTAGATAATATTTTTTGCGTTATCAAAAATATTTTTTATTGTTTATAATTATATCACTACTTTTATTGTAATTGCATAATCAGTTTCGTCATCGTTTTTTTTAACATTGATCAAAAATAATCGACGCTTGATAATGCTATCATGAAGAATAAATTATGGTGGGTGACGAATATTGTATGCTGATATAACGGGGGATATTATTGAAATAATACATTTCATACACTTCCAAATTTATCCCCTTTTTGGATTCCAAAAATGCTGATACACGTCGGTCTTTATTTCCTCGTTTATTCCTGATTATTTCTCGATTTATTCCCACAATTGCCCTCGTCATTTATCGGTTCTTCCCTGCTCCACTCCTGATAAATTCCTCAGAAATATTACGGTGAATCAGGTTCCAGCCTTGGACCCGTTTCGTTGCGATTTATTCCAGGCTCGAAGCCTGACTAGAGTCTTTTATTATCTAGATAATCCAGATCAGGCGTACTACTGTATTCTGATTCAAATTTCAACACAGGTATATTTGTAAATGTCCGATAAGACGATAAAAAATTCGCGGGTGATATAAATTTCATTCTTTCATTTATGGATATCCTTTTTAAGGTGTATAAGTACACGAACTAATGATGCTGGTGTTTTATCACCTTTACGATACTAAATGTCCGCTGGTTTATTAAATTTTCATATTAATAATCATGTCATTATTGTATTTGGATAATAAAAATGATGACAGCAATGATATCCAAATTTTGGAATCCAACATGAATTCTATAGACTCGCCGGCAGCTGCGCCTACGCTGGGCGATTTTTTAGTCCTTTTGCTGTATCATTACGATTCCATGAACTCTTTTTCATCGTGCACTTATTACGATTGAATCTCTACACGGCTATAGTTTCACATGGAAATCCGCTCTACACCGAAACACCGTAAAGCAAGGAATTGGAAATTCGAGATTTTCGTAAATCGAAAAAGTCCTCGTGGACGAAAGAGGAGGGAAAAAAAATTGAAGTGTATACCGCGCTTCAATTCATAGTCACAATGCTACGAGGTATAAGCGAAGAATTACTTGACTAAAAAATTCGAGAAGTTTCGAGAGTCTAGTGTAACAACACTGAGGAACGAAACGAGAAAGTATCCTAAAGGGGCTCGGATCTCTTCGATTTCTCAACTAAAAGCTTTATAGCATTCGAAATCCTTGAATTGGAGAATCGCGAGAATACGAGGATGAGAGGCAGACTCGAGCGAGAGGTTGCAACTGCAAACGTATTCAGTATACTTCAATGCTCGGGGAGTTTTTGATTTCGCTTCGTTTTACCATGTTATACTTTTATACGTGCGCATCCTAAGAGGTTTTTCTTTCTTACGACTATTCGATCCTTCGCGAATGATTTTTTTTTTAAGCTTTCGAGGCATTTCGCGATATTGAGAAAAATGTTCATTCTCAATTATTCAAGCTTCCTTTTCCGAGGGATTAATCCTTAAAATAAATATGTCGCTTTTGCCGATAATTCCGAACGTTCGATCTGTCCCGACACTTGATAAGCGATCATTTATTTTTAAGAGCTTTGAGCTGAGCTTTAGCGGCACAGAAATATATTATTTATGCTGGTGTTTTATCACCTTTACGATACAAAATTATTAGCGTTTTTTTTTTTTGACAAAACCGTAAGCTGCAGCAGGGAAATTGGTCAAAAAAATATTCTAGAAACGTTTTTTGCATTTTCCCAGTCTAATTTTGTACTTTCAGCAAAAACTCGGGCATATTCACAATCAGCAGAAAATTTCCGATCAAACAGACCCTTTTGAGAGTTTAAAAACGGAAAAAAATATTTTTCGACTTCCCCGGCCGTCCTTCCCGGAATCTCAAGAATCGCGATATTTCAAAGTGTCGTAGAGTGAGCTCCTTGGATGCTATCGACTTTCACTTAGTGAGTTTGGAAAAGGTTTTTGCCTAACTTAAATAATGGCGTTGAATTCGTATCGATATCTCGTACAGTTTTCCCGCAAAGTCCAGTTGAAAAATCTCTAAAAAAAACGCCAAGGGGTATGTATGGAAAAATTTGCAAAAATTGATGGTCCCACTTTAAAATTCTGCCAAAAATCGAAAAATTATCGGATTCTAATTATTAAAAAAGCATTCTGAACTGAAAATCATAACGAAGAGAACAAGCACAAAGTGGAGTGTCAAATCCCAAAGGAAAAAAAGTTATCGACATTTTAGTGAAAAAAAGTATTTTCCCCAAAAATCGAAAATTTTTTTTAATTTTAAATATTTTTTTAATGGTCCATTTTGATGTATTTTTATCCCCTGAGTACGAATCTACCGTTTATTTTCCCCAAAACTCAAAATTTCCGAGGAAAAATGGCAAAAAAAAATGTTCGAAAAGTTTTTTGCATTTTCTCACTCTAATTTTGTACTTTCGGCAAAAACTCGGAAATATTCGTAATCAGCGGAAAATTTCCGATCAAATATACCTTTTTAATACTTAAAAAACGGGAAAAAAAAATTTTCGACCTCCCAGGCCCATTTTGCCGGAATCTCAAAAATCACGATATTTCAAAAGGACGTAGAGTAAGCTTCTCGAAGGCGATCGGGATACATTTGGTGAGTCTGGAAAAGGTTTTTGCCTGACTTAAATAATGGCGTTGGATTCGTATCGATATCTCTTATAGTTT
>JAPYZI010000234.1:0-73709 GCA_030523105.1 Ophioninae sp. A BG-2022a | reverse complement strand
ACAAGCGAAATTCGAGTTTCTACAAAAGTTTGATTTATCTGAAAACTGAATTTTTCTAAAATCGTGGATCTTTCAAAAAATACGTGGGCAGCGTCCATCGTTATTTCCGAGAAAACAAACCCAAACAAACTTCAATCTTTTTTCAGGTGCTTATATTAATACAAGCGAAATTTGAGTTTCTACAAAAGTTTAATTTATCTGAAAACTGAATTTTTCTAAAATTGTAGATTTTTCAAAAAATACTTGGGCGGCGTCCATCTCCATTTCCGAGAAAACAAACCCAAACAAACTTCAATCTTTTTTCAGGTGCTTATATTAATACAAGTGAAATTCGAGTTTCTACAAAAGTTTGATTTATCTGAAAACTGAATTATTCTAAAATCGTGGATCTTTCAAAAAATACTTGGGCAGCGTCCATCTTTGTTTGCGAGAACGATTCTACGAGTTATCGCTTCGTCGTATTTGCGGTGTTGGTTGGAACGACACTTCCAGTACTATTCTCGTGGTTAACAATTTGTTTACGCGTTAGTCGTTCTAGAGGTTCGTTGCACCCTTATTCTAGGCTCATCCGAGTGCAGCGAACCCTTTTTCGATACTCTGCCGCGTGTCAGCAAACGCCCGGTACTTTCGCGAGCTTTATTGTGATGGAGGAAGGAGTCAAGAGTGTGGACGGGTCTGCGAATTCTTCAGCCCGGAGTCGAAACGATCGACGAACGGCTGACTCTTGTGGAATGGGATATGTCTTGGACGTAGACCGCCGACCACATGTCATCGAGCTCTCTCTTGCAAAACTTATCGGTATCGAAAAAACGACCAAGCTTCGAAAGACGTGCGACTACGTTTATGAGCGAGCAATTTTTTTGTTTTTGTTTTTTTTTTCGTTGACGACGTTCACAGTCAGTGAATTCACAGGAGATGAAAGGAATCGAATCTAGAATGGGAAAATAATCAGCAACGGATTCAGAATATTTAAGGGGTTGGAGTACTGCAATGCCGAAAAAATTAGGAATAATTACGGTTAGTGAAAAATCGTCTGTTCGTTTGGATAAAGTTCGCGAATCTCGTCTTATGACTTCCGAATCACTTGAAATTTTACCCACAGCTCTCTTCCCATATGAGAACAGAACTTTCGAAATGATTGGGTGCGGCTAGCGATAGTTTACATCGATTTTTTAAAATCGTTTGAATACTGAAAAGAATTGAATTAAGCTAAAACGATTAAGGAATAATTAATTTTATTAATTATTAATCAATTTATTAACTAACCAACTAATTTATTTATTAATCATTAATAACTAATTAATAATAACATTGATTTGTTAACCGTTAATAACCAATAACCTATTAACCATTAATTACCAATTAAATAATAACCAATAATCAAAATAAAATTAATTCACCAACCTAAATGAATCCAAACGTTATACAAACCCAAACAAAAATCCTAAAACAATCCGAACCCAAACAAGTAGACCAAAACAATCCCAGACAGATCCAAATTTTTGTGGCTCACACTAACATTTATTTATGCGTACTTTAACAAAATCGGGTATTAAATTTCGTTAAAAAAATATTAGTAATTAAAGTTATAATAAATCTTGTTTGCTAAGAATAATAAAAAAAATATTATTAATTGAAATCTAATAAATGGTTAAAAAATATTGGTAATTAAAGTTATAATAAATTAATAATTAAAGTTAAATGAATCTTAAACAGACTCACTGTTGCACTTTATTTTGAGTGCTTGGTTAATTTTAACAAAACTAAAGTTGCTCATAAATATTACATTAGCTAAGGCTTGCCCGATGGTTGTTTTTGTCATCCAAGCTTACAAAAATTTTGCAATACCCTAAATTTCTAACCTTTAACTTCATTATTACGATTGACACCTCCGTTCCGTTTTTTTTCCCCACCGGATTCTTTCGCTCTGTGGAGCAACAAGGAACGGGTAAGGTGAAAGAGATCGCGAAACACCAGCGGCGGGGTGTAGCTAAACTCTTACTTTTGCGGTTGATGCGAAGTTTAGAACCCGAGGTAGGCGTGACTTTAAACGATAATAAAAAAAATTGCGTGTAGCGAGTAAAAGTTTATGGGCTTTTTCACTCACATCTCATAAGCACTGTATAAATCTGTTATTATTATTATTATTATTATTCAATAATAATAACAATCGACAACAACAATCATAACAATCAGTACATAACAATCAATCGTAACAATCACAAGAAACGACAACAACAGTAATAATAATAACAACAACAACAACAACACTTATTATTATTATTATTGTTGTTGTTGTTGTTGTTGTTATGATTATTATTATTATTATATTTATTGATACTTCTATTTATGAATTTTTATTTCATTAATTTAATTTTTTTTATTTGGGAATTATTATTTTTATTGAATTTTCTCGATCTTTTAAAATTTGTTTAATATACCCAGCAATGCGCTATATATATATATATATATGCATATATATAAACGGCATATATATACTGCAATGTATTCACGCACATTCATACAAAGATAAGTACTTCGGCGATCGAACCCGATAATGTAGGATAATACGAGGATGAGCACTGCAAACTCCGCCATTCTCATACTTGCGTGCACGTCTTTGAACATGGCTCGCGCCGTAACAAAAAATTACCGACAGACCCGAGATAAGCGTGCGTGAACTTCAAGGAGAGAATTCACTTTTACTTCAGTTGCAAACACGAATACAGGACGATTCACAAAGCGTTAATTCGCGATTCAACGTGGTTAGTAGACCAGTGAATACTAATTGATTATTTTTGTTTTTTTAATAATACTGATAAGTTTATTCAGTTCGATCTAAAGCAATGCGATTTAAACTGATATCGTCGATTCAAAAAAGAATAATAACGAAGTCTGGTTTCAAAAGGAAGGAAAATGAAAGATAAATAAATAAAAAAATTGATATTGATAAATCGTGTTTTGTTTACTTTTCGAAGTATGACCACGTTTACATATAAAAAGTAATTAAAAATCCTGAAAAATTTCGTACGTGAAAAAAATCCTGAAAAATCTCGTACGTGAAAAAAATCCTGAAAAATCTCGTACGTGAAAAAAATCCTGAAAAATCTCGTACGTGAAAAAAATCCTCGAAAATCTAGTTGATGGAAAAATTCCTTGAAAAATCGTGTTCGTGAAGTCTCGATTCAGTCAGTTTTTAATCACCCTGTAGAAATGCTGTTGAACGCGACGTTAAAGATCCGTGGAAGTGACTACCGTGCAATTGATGTTGAATGCGTACATGCGCATGAAAAAAGGCTGGAAGATAGCGCTTGGGGATGAAGCGAATGAGAGCCTAGAAGCCTTAAGGTCATCACTGGCGCATCGGCCTCATTAACGGCCGTGAGAGCCGAGAACTATGCTGCGAAAGCGCGCCGGGTTAATCTTGGAGGTTCATCGTTTTCTTCGGGGGCTCGCGCCAACGATAATTATTTTCAATCGGGAAGGAAGTCTTGGGTTGCTCCTTCGTTTCCTTCGCGCTTTAACCGCGTTTTATCCTTCTTTTTTTTTTATCCTCCGTAAGATCCGTCTGGCGATGCCTCATAACGGATGCTCGTTCGAGTTCCCTCGAACTCTCCTGACGGCTCGCAATTTGCTCGATCGACTCGCAATCATTCGCGCAATTATGAGACTATTACTCAAAAACGATAACCGCTCGTTTCACTTATTTTTCTCTCCTCGAAGATATTTGTTACCTCATTCGCTGGAGAAGCTTTCCTTTTCTGTCCACAGGCGTGACCCTTCGTCACGTTTCGATACCTAATCCGGCACTTACAATGAGACTTTTTATGGACCTCGGAGAATCGAACAATTTTAAAACGTTTTTCGTGACGGAAGTGTTCGTCCTTTACGCAAGGATGTCAATTATCCGCATTAGGATATCTCTGATAGTTCAGGAATGAAATAAACGGGCTCACGTCGTTTTCTGTAGATTTTGTATTTTTAAAAGCTTCTATTTGAATATTAAATTAATTTAACGATCTAAAATATTATTTTATTTAAATTTTATTTAAATGTTAAAAGCAAAACTTAAATATTGCAGTCATCTGAGGTGACAATGGATGACCTGAATTAAAAAAAATTCCATTTGCTTAAATATAATAAAAATCCATAACTTAATAAAATTAATCAAAGATAAAAATTAATAATTTAACGAATTAATTGAAAATTAAGAGTCATCCTCTCTTATGTTTTATCAAGCCCTCATAAGCTTTCCATAAGTAGAACTAAATATTTTAAAAATAATTGTGCTTTCCTTTAATCATTAATCACTGAATTAATATGCAACAGAAATAATACATTATTATAAATAATTATTAATAGAAAAGAAAAGGACAACTTCTAGTAAACCACTATAAAGATATTAACTATAAAATTAATATTAATTTTCAAAATCTCTGCGGCAACCCGAAGTATATATTAGCATAAGTCACCCCACTTCTTTTTCATAAAAATGAATAAAAAACTAAATAAAATAATAACAATAAACTACATTTTTAAAAACCATAAAATTGTTTGGAGCACCAATCATTTTATTTGCAATCCTGCGTTTTCAATAATTATTTTATAGCGTATACCAAACTGAATTTTTTTTCCTATACCCTCCTATGATAACAATTGTTAATCCATGTATTTTTTTATTTTACAAATTAATGGGTTCATCTCACGTAATCTTTTATATCGTTAGGAATACAATTTTTTTAAAATAACTTTTCTCAATTTATCTTTCCATTTTTCTCTCTCCTCAACGCTTTTTATCCTCTCTCCTTTTCCCTTCCCCGATTTGCAACTTTTTATTTTTAGCCATTTATAATTCGTCGAGGCTCCATGCGTCCTGGCGAAATTCCAGGTCGTCGAACAGACGCTGTACGAAAAACAATACTAAAACTTGTCGATCGGCGATGAGGATCGAATGGCCGGCTAAAAAGATCGAAGAGGATGTGGCTGCCGGTGGACCATATGGTGATGCACAAAACTCCCGTTGTGAAACGACATACCGGCCCGATTAGTGTCAAAAAGGCGTATCCCGCATCGTTTTACACACGTAACAGATTATTATATATATATATACAGCTTCTGTCAAAAATATTAGGCTTTCTGTCAATTTTCCATCCGAACTAAAAATCATATATTTCGAAAAAAATAAATCGTTAAGATATTTACGAAAAGGCGTTAAAAAAACGAAACGAGCTTTATTTTCATTAATTATTATTATTTTATTGATTTTTTTTGCAGTTCGAACATCATTTCGAAAATTTCGGGTTTACCATGACTTTCGTAGTTTGTAAAATCGTGGACTGGAGTGATCGCAACTTTTAGTGATTTTCTGAAAAGACGTCGTTAACTTTTAGCTCCCTAGGTCAAACATTTAAGTATTACGAAAAAAACCTCACGTCTCTGCGAAAAAAAAATGAAATTTTGTTTTACTGATACTAAATCACTGTATAGTGAGATCGCAATTTTCCAAAGTCCAGCTGACAATTCAACGAAGCGCAAGAATCGAGAAAAAACCGGTATTTTCATAACGGCGTACCGAGTTCGTAAAAAAATGGTAAAAATAAAAGTAAAAGGGCAAAACGAAGCTAGTTTTGTCTTGTTAAAATCACCGTTTCATAAATTAGGTTACGATTTTTTTTCGTCGAGATATTGAATTTTTTGTCTGGATAAAAAAAAACAATTTTAAGTGCCTAATACTTTTGACCAAATCTGTATAATATACAACAGCCGTTTATTTCATACTCGTTCGAAGGACGAAATTTTTATTTAAGCGGTAGTTGAAACCTCGTGGCTATAAGTATGTTTATCCCGGCGCTTTTTTAGCTTGCACCCGCTACGAAGGGGCGTTCGATCCGATCCGAAAAGTGCGATACACGATACGCGTCCCGAATCTCCCAAAGCCCTTCGTCCTTCGATGAAAAAAAATGTCCCGAAACGAATTTTTTTTATTTTTTTTTTTCGTTTCTCTGATCACACGGCGTATGGGAATGTTCGAGTGAAAGGGCAAAAATGAGATAGGGAGGATAAAAAGGGTCTTGAAGAATTTCACATTGAGACAACCCGCAAAAGTATTCGAGGGAACGAGAGAGATATCGAAATTATCGATCTTGTCCTCGGAATCCTTTGAAAATGTTGTATAAAAAAAATGTCGTCTCAATAATAGTTTATTTCATTTATTTCTCGTACTTACATACGAGGAGAATTGTTCCGGATGAAAATGAAATATTTTACGACGATTATGAGCACGCACAGGCATTCGAATTTGTACACGAGCAGGTAACAATAATTTTCGCATGAGTAAACATTCCTTCGTTCGCATTCACGAATATACCTGGCGCAATTTATTACAGCCCCGAAGAGATAATCCTATGGACATTGAAACTTTTTATTTATTCGTTTTGACATTCTGAAAAATTACTCGCGCGACGTTTTTGGAATGATTTTATTCTCGGGTCATCCGAAGATGCAAGTATTTGGCAATCTCGAAAAATTTTCGGTGCGATTTATGGAGCATGCGCGGTTCCAGTCACAGCCACGTACAAACATATGGATATTAATTTTTATTCAAGAAATAACGTGACTTTTCAAATTTACCTGTTTACGTATATTCGATTTTTCATTATTTTTTTTTTTTTGGTACACGTGACGCTGACACGTGTTGACGTTATTATATTAGTTTTTTGTTTGAAGTTTTGGATGTATTTGACGTTTTTTGTTTGGATAAATAAATATTTCTCGGGATAAATAAAAATTCGTCTTACTTTCTGATATCACTATTATTATCAAAAGGACCTTCGAAAATATTTGTACGTGTGTACTTGGAGGACCTTCGTACACTCATTTATGTTTCGCATATCGCGTCGTGAGGGAACGAACGCCATTAGGGGTCTCAGGTCTCGCTTTTAATTTCAAGCTCGAGTCACTCGTTTCTTTCTCCAGTATATAAATGCACGAGCACGTGTATTTTGGTGACCGCGAGAGCAAGCTTCGTTCTGTCGCGAGACGAGTTGCAGGCTGCTCTCAAGTTATACACAGGATAATTCAGTCCAAATTGACACGCTCTTTATTTATTTTCGTCCTTAGTAAGTATCGTAGGATCATAAAAGTTTACGAAAATGAAGTGTCAAAAATGACACTTTGACTGTATCAAAGATAGAAATATTAATAATAATAATTATCAATGATATTCATATATCCTTTCGTTTAAACCTTGAAAATAAAGGTAAAATACATTTTTAATAATTTTTAAATAAATATTATATGAACGATAATTATAATAAGGATAATAACCAGTGATAATGATATTAATGATGACGATTATCAATGATAATAGTATTTAACGTTATCATTAAAATAATCAGTATTTTAATGATACTAATAGTAATGTTATTAACGATAATAACCAATTATAAAAATTATCATTGAAAAAAACCATTGGACAAATAACAAGAATAATTATTTTTTTGCCCACTACTCAAAGTTTTTCCTCACTCAACATAAAAGGATGATAATAAAATAAACAAAAATATTTCGTCCATTTTGAATAATGTTTTAATTGATTTTTAACAAAATTTAATCGTACCAGGAGCATTGAGTTTTGGAGTCGTACTGCCTTAAAAAGCCCATAGATATTCCATATCCCTGGTTGACCACGATACCAGCGAGACGAGAAAAAAAAAAGTGACGCGCTGGTAAACTCTCGGACTGCAGCCGGACTCGGGTGCCGATTTTGCAATATACCCCTCGAGCGCACGAGTCACGTCTTGACTCTCGGTTTGGCACGTGCAACACGCGTGCTACACGCCCAAACACCGACAAACGAAATTCGCGGGGCTCTACTTGCACCCTCCCTTCGTTTATTCGTATACAGGGTGTCCAACGACGGAATGTCATCGGTGAAATGGAGGCTTGGGGGTAAAACTCCTGGATGAACCCCTGAATTGTCATTCATTTTTAATGGCAACCAATAAAAATGAAAATTATGTATTTTTATAGCTTGAAGATAAATGCACCATTTAAATGACCTTGGACTCTTCATTTCTAGGGAAAAATGTCCAAAAAATAGCCTAGAATCGTTTTTTGCATTTTCCCAGTGTAATTTTGTGCTTTTGGCAAAAACTCGGGCATATTCGTAATCAACAGAAAATTTACGATTTAATAGACCCTTTTAATACATTTAAAACGGGGAAAAATATATTTCGACTTTCCCGGCCACTTTTCCGGAATCTCAAAAATCACGAGATTTCAAACGATCGTAGAGTGAGCTTGTTCTATGCTATAGAGATTCATTTAATGCGTTTGGAAAAGCTTTTTGCCGGACTTAAATAATAGAGTTGGAATCATATCGATATCTCTTATGGTTTCTCGGGAAAGTCGAAATTCTGCCAAAAATCGAAAAATCATCGGACATTAATGATTAAAAAAGTATTTTGAAGGTAAAATCATAACGAAGAGATTGAGCGCAAAGTGGAGCGTCAAATCCCAACGGAAAAGAAGTCATCCATGATTTAGTGAAAAAACCTTTTTCCCCAAAAATCGAAAAAAATTGGATACAAACATTTTTTTTTTTTATTAGTTCATTCCAATGTAATATTATACTCTGAGTACGAATCTACTATTCCTTTCTCCCGAAAACCAATATTTCCCTGAAAAAATCGTAAAAAACTTCTGAAAATACGATTTTTGTTACTGCGTGCAGTGCTTTCGACGAAAATTCGACGATATTCGTTATCAGCGGAACATTTTTGATAGGATCGACCCTCCTATCTCAGAATTAAAAAAACTCTTTGTCCGAAAGTGAATTCACCACTCATTTCCTTGAAATTTGTAATTTTCACGCCTTGAAAACGAAAAAGTCTACCGAACAAAGAGTTGCGTTCTGAAAATCGAGATATGGCGAGTTCTGTGTTTATTCTCGTCAATCTGTTTTTACTTTGAACGCTGTATTTAGAGGCTTCAACATATCAATGGAAATTCCCATCAGGTTCAATGATTTCTCATCAGCTGATCTTTGTCTTTCTTTCGATATAACCGAGTGCAAAATTTTTTATTCTAATTTTTTTCCGATCGTTTTAAATTAATTTTTTTTTTTTAAATACGGTAGTTAATTATTAGTCTGATATCTTTAAACAATTGAATCACCGAAAACGGTCCCCGAAATATTTGGAAAATACCGTCATCAATTCCTGCGGAATTTAAGATCGATATTTTACGATAGGTTTTCTACTTTTATACACAGAGTTTTTGTATTTCCATTATTTTTTTATCAAGCCAGATAGTTTGGAAATTGGAGTTTAAAAATCGATGTGTTTACATAAAATCATAAACGTGGCGTAAAATTGTTTTGATTTCGGATTTTTGTCGAGCCAAATTTGAAAATGGATTGCGACGGTTTGAGTCGGGACACCCGATAGATCAGCGATTTTAACGAAAGAGAAAAATGGCTTTGCGAACGACGTTCGATTCGCGACGAGGAACAAATACGCGCGACCGCGTTACGAAAATATCGTTGATCGTGATCGTAATGTCAAGGACGATCACGAGACTTTTCAGGCTCGCCGAGTTCAAACGGATACCAGCTTCGATAAAATAAGATAAAAGCTTCGGGATTCAATATCTTCGAACATCGTCTTTTTCATCGATCCGTAACGATTTTTTTACTTCGCCTTCGCCCCCTCCCGCCCGCTAATTTTGAACTCGCTGCGATTCCTTTCTTTCGCGGCTGGATAAACATCGATTCGAGCGGAACGATCATCCGCGTTGCGTCATCGAGATTCGGGGTTTCCTCGAGCTCATGAGTGGGGCGCAGATCGCGATTGCATTTTGTCCAATTAAAAGAAGAAAAACGAAACGAAAAAAAAATAAATAAATAAAACGAATCATTATTTCATAATACGTCAAATATTCAATTGCAACGAGATTTTTTTGAAAAAAAAAAAAAAGGAAAAGCTCGAGGTCACTTCCGGTATGTCGTTTCGTGAGGCGAGAAAAAAAATTGGTTGACAGGCACGCGAGCGGAATTAATTTTCTTCCTTTTTTTTTGTCTTTTTTTACACTATTTTTTTCCCCCTTAATGCGTGAGCGTTCAACGGACGGTAATACGCGAGAGTGATTGGTCTTGCACTACGTAAAGCCCAGTTTCGGTGGAGTGATTTACAAGTCACCACTCCAGCGTGAAGGCAGGTGAACGTTGTGCTCCGTCGACATCGATCCTATTACTAATTCGTAAGCCACCGCGTAATACACGTATAAATCAAATTACTAGTATACTCAGTACTGTTTGTAAAATTAAAAGTGTCTCGGCACGTTCGAAAACTCCTTGATTCCCAAAGGATTCAATAATATACCATAGGACGTCTTCACAATTCCAATTTTTAGGTCCAATTTGTTGAACAATCGTCCTTAAACAATTGGTAAAAAAAATAATAATCTAGATGTCCGCTAAAGCGAAGAAAGTTTTTTCAACATCGTGATACATCGATGATAACCTGATAAATGATGATTACGTGACTGTAAAGAGAAAAAAAAAGAGAAGATAAATGAAAAATCATAATAATAATTATAATTAACATCATTTGATAAATAATTCAAAACAAGAGACCAAGAAAATTAATTGAATAATGATAATAATCATTATTATTATTCAAGTAATTTTTGTGGGCTCTTCTTTTCAATTATTTATTGAATAATAGTAATTATAATACGTATGATAATTTTTCATTTATCTTTTCTTTTTTTTTAATAAAAATAATTATTATGAAATTAATTTTTTGTGGACTGTTGTTTTGAATTAAAATTGATTTGTAATTGATTTGAAATTGATTTTAAAAATCATTATTATTACAATGATTATTATTACTAAAATTCAAAATAAGAGTCCACAATTCAAAACAAACCCAAACAAAAATTCATTGAATGGTGTACTCCTATTTTTAATCTGAATAATAATAATTATTATTTTTAAATAATAAAGATTTTTATAAACGGAATAATCGGTGATCTCGTGCGAAATCCGATCAGCACGAGTTCGACGATCCACACACTTTTTCTCTGTCAACACACAAAGCGTAAAGTCCCTGTTACACGAGTTCCACCGCGGGAGTTCGACCAAAAATGCCATGCGATTTCATGATTTTATGCCGTAATAACAATAATTACAATAATTATAATTCGACGAATTAACGAAGCGGAGGAGGGGGGGGGGGGGATGAAGAGATCGTGGCGGTTCTCTTTCATCGCCGGGCCGTTTCATATCCGGTAGTACAGCCGGCGGATTATTATTTTCTCTCCTTTCATGATTTTTTTTTAAATTAAAACAAAAAAGAAAAAAAGACAAATAAATTCTTCGCTCATGCGGTTAAGAATCCCCGTCGGTTTAGCGCGCGTGCTTTCGCACTTGAGTTTCTTTTTTGTCGCTGCTTTTTTTCTTCTTATTCTTCTTTCGGTTTGTTTCTATTTTTTTCTTTCGTCGGTAAAGCCAGACGCAGTTTTTCAACTTTTTTTTTGTTCCTTCGTTTTGTTTTTTTTCTGTTTTTTTTTATTATTATTATTTTTTTTTTTTTTGCCGCGGAGAAACCGAACGATACGTCCGACTGATTCGACGGCGAACTTTTGGTCGATGCGCCGGGTTGTTCCTTCGAGCCCTGCGGGGCTCGCGGACCCCCGCGGACGATCGTTTTACGCACGAACGCATATCCCTCCTCGTTTCCCTCGTTCCTCCCGTATCCTCACCGCCCTTTCCACGGTGAGGCTTCTCGCGATATTTTCTCTCGTGAAACCGCGCGCGCGCGTGGATGCGGCCCAAGAAAAAATAAATGGTCCAGTCACCCTCGGCTAACCAGGAGTACGTATATTTTCGTTCAGGAAGACCTCATCATCCTCGCCAGTCTGGACTCGTCATCTTTTTTTTTTGTTTTTTTGTTTTTTTTTTCGTTTCTTTTTTCTTCTTCCTTTTTTCATTTGCATCACGATCGTCGCTCTGGACTCTCGGTTACCACCCGCGGCTTTGGGACGAGCACGAACCAAGGATCCCTTGTTTCTCGGTGTTAAAATTGGGTTAAAGCTACCGTCGTTAACAGAACGAACGAGACTGGAAAAATGAAGGACCTCACACGTTTTTCGATCTGTGTAGAACACAAATATATATATATATATATATGTATGTAAGTGTGTGTTTTTTATGTGAAAAAAATCACGACGATGACTCGACACTTTTTTCATTTTATTTTTCTCGTACCGCACGCGATCGATCTGAAATCACTAATTTTTTGTTTTTTTTTTTTTAATTTTCGTTTCCAATCTAAATTCATGAAATGAGAAATGGATGAACGAAGCTTCCGGTCATTAGGCACTAAGGAATTATTTATGAAAGCGAGCAGGAATGTTTCGATCGTAGTTTCGATTACTGGCGAACCTTTTTTTTTGTGCTTTTGTTTTAAGCTTTTAAGATAATTTCATATGAACGGTCGAAAAAAAAAATCGGTGAATTTCTTCGAAATTTTAGAAACGATAGATCGTGATCTAAAAAAAGCAGGAAAATTCAAAATATAACGAATTTTCGTAGAATTATTAATAATAACAAGATTATCTGAATAATTATCGAATAAATTAAAAAATTGACAAACTTCTTTGTTAGTCAGTTGAAATCTACTTACCCATTGCGCAGAGTTGCCTCGAAAGACTCAATTATTGCAAACTCCGATGATACCAGGTAAATGGAATTATCTCAAATAGAAGATTCTCCAACTCGTACAAGAATGGGAAATCCAGGGTCAACCCAAACAAACAAACTCAAAGAAATCCAAACAAACATAACCCAAAGAAATCCAAACAAACAAAACCCAAACAAATCCAAACAAACAAAACCCAAACAAATCCAAACAAACAAAACCCAAACAAATCCAAACAAACAAAACCCAAACAAATCTAAACAAACAAAACCCAAACAAATCTAAACAAACAAAACCCAAACAAACCCAAAAAAATCCAAATAAACAAAACCCAAACAAACCCAAAAAAAAACCAAACAAACAAAACCCAAACAAATCCAAACAAACATAACCCAAACAAATCCAAATAAACAAAACCCAAACAAACAATAACCCAAACGAATCCAACCAAACAAAACCCCAAAAAATCGAAACAAACAAAACCCAAACAAACAATAACCCAAACGAATCCAAACAAACAAAACCCCAAAAAATCGAAACAAACAAAACCCCAAAAAATCCAAACAAACAAAACCCAAACAAACAATAACCCAAACGAATCCAAACAAACAAAACCCCAAAAAATCCAAACAAACAAACCCAAACAAGCGTCTTCAGTAATACGAAATTGAATGAAGAATTGGCGGAAAGATGGTGACGTGCGTGAGTGCGCGGTTTCTTGCCTAATCGTGTAAGCCTACCGATTACACGAGTCGTAACAGACTGGAGGAAGAAGGGTGGGAGAGGGGGAAGGGGGATTGGAACCGCGTAGTTCAACACGACGATACCAGTTCGTGGCAAGACGCGATATAACGTTACGCTTCCGGTGTTCCCGATGGTATACCGCTGGAGTACCCCTGAGATAGTTAAACTTTGTGTGTATTTCATAACGGAAGACTCCTTGGCACGCGTTCTCTCATTCTCACCCTCTTTCGACGCGTCTTTTCTTTATTCAACGTTTCTTCCCTCCGCGTCCCTCTCGTGCTGACTTCTTAATCGTTTTTCCGGCTTGTCCCTCGGAACTTGACGCTCGCGAGTCGCGTGGGCGGTATGGGTTGATATCGAGGGACTGCGTGTTTGTTCACGCCTCCGAAGAGAGAGAAAGAAAGAGACAGAGAGGAAGGAAAAGAGGAAGAGATAAACGAAAAAGAAAAAAAAAAAATATATATATATATATACATATGTTTACGTCTCAAGGAGGATACTACGAGAAACGAGTGAATCGTCTCGTTGTACGTTGGCCCTCCTCCAACAAGGACCATCGTTTTACTTTACTCTCTTCTTTACCTTTCGCTCTTGGAAACTCCATCGTAGCTCGAAAAAAAGAAGAAAAAAAAATTTGAGAATCCACACAGGAAACGCTATCGTTCGGCAGCGTTGTATATCTTGAAACGCGTACCTTCTCACCTATCGGCACACTTACCTTTATCGACTACCTCTCGCTCGCACTCTCTCTCCGTTTTTTTTTTTTTCTTATTTTTTATACCTCTGCAAACTAACCGCCCGCGCCCTCCTTCGAACCTCCTGAAAGCCTTATCTTTGTAACGATGGCACGAGGCGGCGCCCCGCAACCATTCCCCTCACGATTACAATTTTTGTTCCTTCCTTTTTCTCATACATCCACTTTTCTCCCTCTAACTCGAGTTCGATGGATCGCTGGTGCCAACCTTATCTCATCGCGGACTCGATGCCCTCCTGATAAACCTCGAGAAGCTCGTGCCATCCGATATTTTCCTGATGAAACGCCGTAGGAAAAATGAAATACGAGTTTCGACGAGTTTTATCGGCGTCTATGATGACTCGTTCGAATAATCGCCAGTCAATTTTAGGATGGAGGTCCGTTACGATGGCTTCGAAGTATCGATCGTTTTTTTTTCTTTTTTTTTTTGACATTTTCTTACAGTAGGTATTTTGAAAAATACACTTGAGGAAGAGTATTTTGTTATTGTTAAAATGTACAAAGTTACAGTACTTCTAGTAGGTGGATGTTAATAGGGCGCTTTTTTCGAAAAATAGACATTTTTTGGATTCGTAACGCAACTATCGTTGAGTGGAATCGTTATTTATTTATTTGGTTAATATTCGGAAGTGTAACTCCTGTCAGAATCGAGCTGATTTTTTGTGTTTGTTTGGGTTTGTTTGGGTTCGTTTGTTCGGTTTCCCGCAGTTTAGAGGGAGTTGCATTTACGAATATTTATCATTTACTTTTATATGTTAAAACTTATTAATTCTTTAAAGCATATTATAGAATATTTTATTCGTACAATATTTTAGGTGATAACAATCCTTTCGATTTCGAATCTTATTCGTATTTCGAAAAATTAAAAAAGAAAAAAACAAAGTCAATTCGTCATTAAAGTATCTATTTGTGAGGCTAAATGTGTTTCCCCACATAAAAAAAAAGCCATTTGTTTCTATTTAACAAGTTCTCATCGATCGATTTTCGAATCCAAGCTCCGGGACTCAACAACTCGAACATTTTATTTTTCCTTTCATCTCGACACGAATGTACGAGGTGAAATTGGTAAATTGGTCCATTGAACGTCTCTTGGCTCCGAGAGTTTTCAGGGTTACAGTACACGCGAACGGGGATGGTAAAAAATTAGCATAACCGAAAAAAAAAGAAGAAAAAGAAACGAAAGAGCAGCTTACCAAGCCATAGAAATAAGGTCGCTCTCCGTCCCATGGTATAAAGACACTCGTTTGCCCCGAGACTCGTGCCCAGATTTAAATAAATTTATCCGGGTGTATATTATACATACAAATACAGGGGAAAAAACGTTATTCAGAACGAGGCGTCACGCGAAGTCGAGTGTAGACGAATTCACCCGGGGCTTGTCGTTCGCACGCGATACGTCGAGGATCGAAGCGAAGGAATTGTCCATTTACGACTGTAATTTTAACCCAGTCACATTTTTTTTATAACGGCGTTCACTTTGTGAGGAAAGACACAGGATTGACATTCATGGTGTACCGGAGCTGAAAGAGCCGCCAATGATCGTGATAGCAGGTCAATAATCATGATATTAGGCCAATGATCGTGATAACTGGTCCAATGATCGTGATAGTACAACAAGAATCATGATAGCTGGTCAATAATCGTGATGGCATGACAAAATGATGATAGCTTGCCAATGATCGTGATAACAGGCCAATGATCGTGATAACAGGCCAATGATCTCGGTAACAGGCCAATGATCGTGATAACAGGCCAATGATCGTAATAGTTGGTCAATGATCGTGATAGTTAGTCAATGCTCGTGATAGTTTGTGAATGATCGCGATTGCAGGCCGAAAATCATGATAGTGGACTAAAAATGATGATAGTGGGCCAGAAACCATGATAGCTGGTCAATGATCATGATAGCAGGCAAAAAACCATCATAGCTGGCCAATAATCGCGATAGAAGGACAAAAATCATAATATCCGGTAATGATCATTATAGCAGGCCAAAATCCATGATAGCTGGTCAATAATCGTGATAGAAGGAGGAAAATCATGATACCTGGCAATGATCATGATAGCTTATCGTGGTAGCAGACCAATGAATGTAATAGCAATGATCGTAATAGCAGCCAAAAAATCATGGGCCAATGATCGTGATACCAGGTTAATAAAGACGATAGAAGACCACTGATCATCTTAGCTGGTCAACGATCATGACAGCGATCCAATATTTGTAACAGCATCCCAATAATCGTTATAATTAGCCCGTAGAAAGAATCATCGCGAAAAATGCTCGTCAACTAGCCTCCGATGAAGTAAACATGAAAAGACTCCGAGAATAAACTAAGGAAGAGTGCCCGGAGTGGTCCAAAGTTCCACCAGGAGCAAGAGGATCGAAAGTCCCGGGAATAGCGGAGCGGTTGACGGAGCGGTAGGGGATGAGCGGGGAGGGTACGTAAATCAGATTCGAAGTTGTAGGAATGGCAGCTGTTGAGTCTCGCATCGGTATGTGCGAGAGCACCCTCCGGTTTGTACGAGTCCACCTTGTGTATCCACCCAAGAGATACGAACCTGCAGTACCAGCAGCCTGACCAGCATATTATGCAGTTGGTGGTACATAATTCTCATAGCCCGATATAACATCAGGAACATCCGTGGAGTACATCCTTTCCACACGTGTAGCTTGGTTTGGAGGTCATGTCGCTGCTTCTGGAGGAGTCACGATAGTCACGACGAAAAAATATCGCGCGATTGACCAGGAAGAACCGGCGTTTTCTTCACGCCCTTCCGGCTCTCGATGTTTCTTTCATCGTAACGAAGCTTGGATTATTTTCCAGGGAGAGAGAGAGATATCGAAATTTCATCCGAGTTCCTTTCGTTCCCATATCTTCAAGGATAAATTTTCTCTTCGATTTATAGCTCGATCATGATCGAGTATCCGAGATCAAGCCTCAATTATCGCAATCTTCAATTATACCTGCCCGTACCATTGGGAACGCCGCGATACGTTGGCGCAGATAAGCTCGCTTGGATCTCGCACGAAAGCGATCCGGAGAATAAGATCTTGGAGGAACACGGGAGTAAGAGCTGCTGGAATAAAAACAAAAGAAAACGAAACTCCTCCCAAAAAACAAAATAAAATAAAATAAAAAATGAAAAGACAGAAAAAGAAAAAACGTCACGAAGGAGTCGGATCGTTCGAGATCTCGCGTCTCGTGCCGTCACTCGGCACGGGCCTTGAAAGCACTCGGTATTCCCGACGCGCGTTTTCAACGTGCTGAACAACTTCTCGCTCCCGCCAATGCAATATTTCCATTGCAAAAGTGAACATCGGGCGGCCTCTGTTCTAGCCGGCGGGCTCAACCCGTACCGCGAACCCCGGCCAAAGACCTTCCAGAAATTAGTAAATCTTACACGCAGAAGAGAAACCCAAGGCGAGACGAGGACCGAGTATCCAACCGAGCACTGGCTACTGTTCGCGGTTGCGTAGGAACTTGCATTTATTAACCGACCACCGTCGTCCTTCGTTTTTCTGAGAGACACATCGGTAGCTTGGTACCAAAAGGGCGTTGACGATTGCGGGCGAGCGTAGGATGGAAGTTCTTCCGGCCTTGAAGCTGAAGCTGCTTCGCATCGGATTGTGCATCAGCCATGAGAAAAGAACAGTCAACAAAGAGACGGAAAACTCGCCGGATCTCTCTTCTTCGGTATTATGCGGACCCGATGAAGGGTGGAGCAGATCGATCTTTTCTTTTCCCCTTTTTTTTTTCATTTGTTATGTTTATTCTTCTTTTCTCTTTCAGTCGCGAGAATAAGGAACCCTTCGAATTTACATTTCCTGGCGAACGATTAGTATTTCGCAGCTATATTTTTCTTTTTGTTGTCCTTTTTCTTATCTGGTGAGGAAATCAATGTTTCCGTCTAAAGGCTCACACTTTACCTGGTCTATCCGGGTTCAGCGTCGTTTTACCGGTAGATACGATTATGCCGTAGACGGTTATCTCTTCAGGGTGACGACACGAGATACGCAAAATCCTATTCGTGACGTAAATTTTCAAGGAATCGCATTGTCACGTGGCTTAGATTATTCTTTTCCTTATTTTGCCCGTTGTTCCGAGCGTGAGATGAAAATTGATGGTGGCGCAAGGGTGAACCTCAGAATTGCGCGTAACACCGTCGATGCGCTTTTTCACGCGGGTGCTTCTCGGGGATCCGCTTTGAACGAGAACCGGAAAACGCCAATCGAGGAAAAGTTCCTTTCGACGCGTGTGAGAAAACGATGGATTTAACGATTCCCTTCAAAGTGACGCTCGAACGAAAGCGCGCATGCGCGCATACGTTTCTCTAAGTATCGGCGATAAGGATCCGTCGTGTTTGTCGATATCGCGTCATCTCGCGATCGTGATACGCGTCCGATTCGGGCGTTGTAAAAAAAAAGGGCGTCGAGATCTGTCAAAGAGGGTGAAAAAGAAAAAAACAAGATCCTGGCTAGATCGAAGATTCAGCTGTTCGTTTCTTTTTTTTTTTTTTTACCAACACGCAAGCACGACCCGTATCGGAAAACGGAAGAGGGCATTAGGCTTTCGACGCTTTTTATTCCACGTCTCCTCAAACGTTCTTTTTTTTCCTTTCGTTCTCTCGCCAGTTATTTTCTTTCTTTTTTTTTTCATTAGGGTTGCAATCTCCTGAAACGACGGACAGCTTCCCGGGAAAGATCTTTCTACCCAACGATTTTTTTGTTTTTTTTTTTTTTTCGTTTCCTTCCCCTTAAGCGTTTCTTTACCTGATCCCCAAGAAAACTGAAATCTCGCGGATATCGTAAAAAAGTGTCTCGTGAGCTCGATTTTAGTTTTTTGTTTTGTTTTCACCCCAACGACTTCACGAAGCCTTAAGCCTGCGAGGCACGATCTTCCGTTAGGAATTTTTGTCGATTCCTTCAATTTGTCCCTGCTCTCTCACTCGACGAAGAGAGAATCCGATATTTCGAGTTCTTTTTTTTTTCTTCCTTTTTTTTTGTCCCATCGCGATCATCGATGTCAAATGTTTGGCGCGCGAACGAAACTGGCATGTTTAACGACACGCGCGATCGGAATCCGCGTATTTGACGATCGAATCCGAAGTGAAAATATAGGCAAAATGAAAAGAAGAGGGGAGAGTATATTTCGGGGTTTTTGGAGTGGCGTATAAAGACAAGCGGTGGATCGGGAATAAAAATTTCACAAGAGCGTGAGAGATCAAAGGATCAGAATTATGCATATAACGAAACGAGGTAAACAAGGTCATCGGAGGGTGGCCCGATCGTTGGCTCGCTCGCAGACGAGTCGTCAAGATTTTTAGGACACAAAAAAAAGCGCGTAAGGATGAAAAAAGAATACTATATCGATAATTAATGAGTGAGCTCGTTCCTGAGCGATATCGCGCCGTGCGATCGCGCATCAATACATGCGAACACACCCCGGGAGCATCTTGTAATAGACACGCTATAAACCCAAAGACCGAGTCCGGGGACTAGACCGAACTTTCCTTTTCTCTTTTTCCAGTTTTATGTATTCTTTCAAAGAGAAAGAAAAAACAAAAATCGGTATATAAAACATCGCGGTTGGTCACCGCACGAGAACTCAACTGGACTTCAACGGCTCGATTAAACGATATATTTAACGTCCCTCGTTGACGTCAAATAATTAGCCGGGTTTCACCACGGGTACTGGAAAATTCCTATGGCGGACACGAATGCATCTCTCGACAGAAAACCAACGAAAATATATCGGCGTTCACCAGCTCACTATGAAAATCATGACGTCCCGTCGTCTGGAAACTGGAGCGACGAACATTCGCTACGGGTATCCCATAGGTATCCAGCTACGCACCGCAAAATTTGAATAAACTTTCAATAATCCTTTACCACGTGGTTCCTCCGCCATCCCCATAAATATTCCACGGAGATTGCGCTTTTTTTTATGCTAATTTTTATTCAAATCGGAAAAGGGCGCCAGGGACCCGTTTTCGGCCCGATAGCTCTAGTAGAAATAACTGACGAACAGGATGAATTATTACTTCGCTAGTGATGAAAATGATATTTTTTTTCTTTTGGTTTTATTCCTGTGCAATGTGAAAAAACTGCCATGGAAATTCATCAGGTTTGGTACTTTCTAATCGGAGATTTAAACGTTTATTACAATTTTGAAGGTTACTCCTGTGATTCGTGTCGTTGATAAAAGAATTTCTGATTTTTTCAATGTTTTCGGTCGTGCAAAAATAACCGAATATTTTTCAACGCAGGAACTGGCCTAATGACATTTTCCTGAAATGAAAATTTTTTAATCTAAGTAAATATCACGATCTGGTATACCAAGAGTTTTATTGATTTCAGATTTTCAACTTTCAGATTAAAATGTTCCAATTTCAAAAATAAGTCGTGATATAAAGCCTGAATAAGCAATTCCTCTGTTCATTTCGAATAAAAATCGTTCACATCGTTAACAATAAAAATGATTAACAATAATAATGATGAAAACGTAAATTCGAAAACAAGTAAAATCTTGATTCGAACGTCACTTTGAATTACACTTTTTCCAAGCTAATAGCAAAGCCCCTTGGAGCATAGGTGAAGGCATTTCAGTAAGAACTTCCGGTGAAAGGATAAAGGCATCAATGAAAAATGGATGAAGACCTACATTAGCGCTAGGTTCGATCAATATGAGCTTTTTTCCCAGGGGTTTTCGAAGCGATGAGACCAAAAGAGTTTCGTACGGTGGCCAATAATCCAGACGTTTGAAATGACGCGAAGCGTGCAACACGGATTCGCCACGTTTCGAAGTATGTCGGATCGAACGAGGATCGAAACGATAGAATCGTAGCGTTCACGCATTTATAATAATAGGCAGCTAGTTTCTGAGCCTGAACGAAGATCCATTGATCCACACATCTCCGTAAAAATCTTCATACTTTCCTCGTTCGATTCTCAGTCGATTCTTCACGGGGTAGTCGTCCGGTTGACCGAACCAACCAGGCCCAGTAAAAGACTCTAGAACATCGAAAAGAAAGGGTTGTCCCACTGTCGAGGATAGAGTTGGCGACAGTCTAATACCAGGTATAGGAATGTGACGATCTTTCTCACCTCAACGACGAATAGAGTTATTCGATGGTGCACCTCGAATCTCCAATCAATGCTTCTTTCATGATTTCCTTGACTGATG
Source organism: Ophioninae sp. A BG-2022a (assembly GCA_030523105.1). Taxonomy (NCBI): domain Eukaryota; kingdom Metazoa; phylum Arthropoda; class Insecta; order Hymenoptera; family Ichneumonidae; species Ophioninae sp. A BG-2022a. Next base: position 52,323 of record JAPYZI010000234.1, on the reverse strand, counting down.
CATTTTCCAGCGAAATATATTTTTCCATCAGCTTCCATTCAATGGAAATCGATTCGTCCGAATTTGAATGAAAACGTTGGTCCGGCTTATCAAATGTTCAGACGAAACAACAAATATCAATAATTTGGTTAGTGGAATAACCAACTTTATTAGAAATGTTGCAAAAACTAATGTGCCTAACTTTTACTAGAGATTTAGTTCCTCGATGTCTAGTTTCTCTCCAAACTAGGATTCAGTCCCTAGCTGTGGTTATTTTTCAAGCAAATTGCCCATCGTTTACATTAATGTTTAGAAAAAGATTTTTAAAAAAGTGCTGCACTGCCGGTGTCGTTGCTCACGCTGTAATTATCGAAAAACAATCAAAATAATTCTTAAAAACCCCTATGACGTTGGTGAACCAGGATTTTTGAAATACGTACAAAATTCAGGAAATGGCAGCTTAATAAAATCAATTTTGTGATTTTTCATGAAATTTTTGCTATATTTTAAGGCAAAAGAAGGTTGTATTTTTAGAATCCAAAATAATATTAACATTCACCAATAGACTACTGATCTAACGAAGATGTGTGATAAATTTAATCGATAATCGATCGATTAGTTTCAGCGTAATCACTCCAGCAGTTGAGAAAACCTAGTTTTTAGAAAAATGCGTCAAAAGTCACATAACTTCATCAGCACGAACGCTCTTGGCGTTTTTTTAGCAATAACTCTAACAATTCATGGAATTTCGCTGTAAAAATGGAACCCAATATTCTTAACAAATTGAGCCATCAATTAACGAGGAAAAAAAAAGATCGATTTTTACAAATTTGTAAACGATCTTCCACCCTTAATAAAAAAATATATTCTCCCTCCTGACTGCACGTAAGATCGAGGGTGGAGCAGGTGAATTTGTTTAATTATGGACGAAACGGACTTATCAAAATTCCACAAATAACTTCGTCATATAAGGAGGTACGTACGTACGTATTCGTAAACGAGGCTTCCTCTTACGATGATTTTATTATTTTTCGTAAGACTGTAGGATTGGCAAGCCAGGATCTTAAAAGTACACGCCATAGGTACTTATAACGTAATCGGTAGATTCACAAAGATATCCGACGCCGAACGAGAAACATGTTTTTCATTTACCTGTTTAATTCACTCGTACATGTTATATATATATATATATATATATACATATGGCAATCCGTCGATGAGGGGGTTCCGCGAAATTCCTTCAACGCCTGTGGCCTATCGACGAGCCAGAATCGCCCGAAGCGAAAACTCAACGGAGACATCAAGAAAACGAGACGGGAGACGAGAAAAGAGTCTCTCAACTCCTCTCGTCTTGTCTCCCATCGAACGGTTACCTTGTCCGAGTAAACGTGATTTTCAGTATCGTAGGGATGATTTCATCGACGCTGGATCTTTGTGCTTAATATATTCGTATACAGCTTACAACGTTCAATCGAATCATTAGAGGGCTAATCAAGGATCAAGCCAATACATGGATAACTCGTTAGGACGTCAAACTGGCGATCTAAAAGCGTTTGATTAATTGTCTAACCGGAAGTTCATTCTTTGAACCGAGGTGGAAGACATCTCTTGCAGAAATTTGAGGGTCGAATTTGGGATTGTCTGGATCGGTATAGCTTTTACCCCACTTTGTCTATGCCTGTGACAGAAATGCTATGATCAATAGAGAGAGAGAGAAAATTTGGTGCGATCGTCAGGTGCGGATGGAAAAAAGTTTAGGGAGGGGGAAAGCCGAAATTTGTGGAGTGAAGAAAATAAATCGAGAAATTTAGAGGGAAAACCAGAAAAACGAGAAAATTCGGTTGAACAGCAAAACCTGTGAGGTTGTACGTCGGAAACTGGAGAATAAATAAAATTGAAAGAAAATTAAATAAACATTATTTCCAGTAACGATATTTAGCAACTTATAATAAGACGCATTAACTCGATTTCATTAATTAGTAAAATACTCAATATTGAATATCTCAAAATTAAGTATATTTACTAGTTTAGTTATTAATTGAATTAACTAACCTAATTAATTAATTAATTAAAGTCATTTTTAGTAGTTTCTGTAATTTGGATTAAGTAGTTGACTAATTAATTGGATGAACTAATGAAATTAAATTAAGTAATATAAGTAATTAATGAAATTACGTAATTCAATTGATTCACTAAATTAATTACATTAACTAATTACCATAATTAGCTCAAGTAATTATTTAGCTAACTAATTTCATTAAATAAAATGATCTAATTTAATTAATTATCGAGCCAACTCAGATTTCATATCTGAAAACAAAACAAAAAAACCAAACGTGGTAAAGAAAAATCAATTTTTGCTAAAACTACTAAAAACGATTGAGTACTTGTCAGAGACGATGCAACGATTTATCAACATTTTTTCCTCGCGTTCTAATCTCTCGACAATTGTGTGAAAAACATATTGCATCGAGGGTGATATAATCAATAATACGTGATTTAAAAAAAAATTGAAAAAGTTGGAAACTTTGTAAATTTACATCGAGGTTTATTTACTCGGCAAATAAGACGCGATCGAAGAATCGCGGGTTTTCGTCTCCGTGACGAGCCCCGTGTCTTGCTCAACAAGCCGGCTAAAGATCAGGGGTATAGATGAGGGGGACCATCATATATAGCCGTACAACGAGTGTTCTTGAATATTTTACGCGTAAGGCAGGCAGCTGCCCAGGGAGATCGGATAGCTTTCAAATTATCCGGGCGACTTGCCTCGAGTGCTCCCGCGCGCGCGTTCGTTTCTTCGTTCCTTTCCTTCGCGTCGTTCCCTGGCATTCTCTCTCGCTTAAATCCCGAATAAATCATGCAATTATTGGCTATAAGAGTGCACAAAAAAACGCCGCTGTTATTGTTCTTTTTTTTTCGTTTCTAAACAATAATTGTTCAAGCAGGAATTAAGCATCGACATTTTCCATTGAAAAATGATTAAACGTTGCAATCGTGATCAACAATATGGAAAAACTTTTTTGAAGTTACTTTTATAAACGTCAACACGATATTTCTAACGAATATCAATAAAGTAAAACTTTTCGAAAACTTACGATAACTTTTTGTCAATTCAATAAGAAATGAATTAATTAATTTAATTTAATGAAAAATGTATAAATGTCGATTTTCTGGAAATTGTAGTTAATTACCAATTTTTTCAATGTCATTGGTATTGGATCATTTTTTTATAATTAACGAGTCGTGAACTTCTAGTGAATTTCAGTTAATATTTATACATCAATTATTTAAACTAATTACTGGATGGATCTCGAGATAAAAATTTAGTCCAAAATGGGGAATCCTCGATGTAGAAATCTACACCGTATAAACTTACGTTTTTCTCATTACACATAAATTCAATAACAAATCAAATTTCAAAAATACCTATTTCTCACTTTCTAAAATTCGTATAAATGAAAATTGTCCTAATAAACCGTATGATCAAGAACTCTATCGTTCGTCATATTCCTTAGCATCCCTCTTTAATCTTCGCGTTATTAAGCGCGTGTACATTTTCGTTATGTACCAAAAAAAAAAAAAAAAACAACGAAGAATTCTTGCACGCGAATCCTCTTGCTCTTTATCCGCTTCCTTTCTCTCTCCCTCTCGCTCTCTCTCTCTCAAGCTCCTCCGAATATACGGTACAAGCGTTTATAACCTCTCCAAGCGCGTTCCGTTGGCTGTCCCTTTCATTATTTTAGCCACGACGAGAAAGAAGACTGTAGCATGTGCGAAGACACGAGGCTGATTTCCCCCCCCCCCATTCCTCACCTGATTTCCCCCGCCCGCTTCCGCTCTTTAGCTACGTCGACGCGACAACAACCATCGTCAAGAACGAAAACGTCTTCACGGCTCTACGTTCATTTTTCGTATTTTTCAAATTTGTTGATTTAATTTTTTTAATAAATATCTTTTTGTTGCTCCAATTTTGTCCCTTGGTGGATGGTTGTACCAGAGTGCGTTGTGTGCCCCCTTAATCGTGCGTGGACGTGACGACTATTCGTCGAGAGTACCATCTTGTACCCGCAAATTGGTGCACTCGATACTCGCCATCCACACCTTATAACTACCTCACCGTAATCCAGACGTACATGGACTTTGAAAAATGACAAAAAGTTCGAAAAGTTTGTCGACCAGCAGGGGTGCGACTCGTTACGTGGCTCTTTCTTGACGCCGTTTCTTCAAACTCGCAACTTTTACTCGACACCAACAATGGCTCGACAGTTATGACAAATTCATTTTTTACGAAAACTCTGGGATGTAAAGAACAATGAATTTTTATTTTGATTTTACCGAGCGAAAGAAGGATGAAGCTGCCTCTAGAATTTTCGATACAGAGTTCAATTACTATTAGCTTCTATTTTGGATTATCCGTAGAATTTGACTAAGAAACAAAGTATGCAAATAAAATGAATTTTTATTTTGAGCCGGAGAACTTCTAAGACTAACTTTGGTATTAGCTGCATAATGGATAAACAACGGATAAACAAGAAATAAAAAAACGTTAACCTCGTAAGTTAAAAAACGGATAAAGCATAAACAAGGATATAGAGGATATGAAGGATAAACAAGGATAAAGGAAAAAGGATAAAGGATAAACATAAAGAATAAACAAGAAATTAAAAAAAGTTAACTTAGGTCAAAAAAAACAAAACCAGACTGAAACAAATTTCGGTAACACGTAAACAAGAGCTCGAATCGAAAAATCCAGAACGTTTGGGTTTCAACCTTGGCCTCCGTTTATTTTATTATTCCGCTTTTTACGAAACGAAGAAAAAAAGAATTAAAAAAAAAATGGTTTCCTCATCGCAGCTGCTTTTCGCACCAGCGGAGAAGATTTATTCACGAATAATAATAAATATTGATGCACTATCTCCATCCTCCCTCTTTCGTCTTCAGTATTTCGTGTGGGAGGTGTATCGCGTTACGAGATTTAACGGGGGTCCAGCTGTGCTCACACGCTCGTTGCTCTCTTGAAGGATTAGCCAAATTAAGGGGACTTTACTACAGTTGCGTCACTCCAAAAAAATTCACCAACTATTCGTTATTATTGGGTCTTGAAGGTCTCGGCGTCATTTCCCTTTTTTCCTTTTCGTTTGTTTCGAAAGCACGCGCTTGTAAGACAATACAAACTGAGGGATACAAGCCTGGTGGTACTTTGGAGGGGGGAGGGGGGAAGGGTAATTCAAGTGACCCTAGCTGAGAATTCCATAGATAAAGATGTTAGACAATGGTGTGTTTGCGGGTAGACCATGCTGTATCTCGTGCGAAATCGATACCCTGTAAACGATGATGTCCTGCTGGCGCCCTTCGAGACCCGCGGGGGCGCTCGTCGGTACCTTTGAAAATTATCCATCTAACTCCGTTTAGCTACTTTTCCATCCTGCCTGAAAAATCCGGTGTTTCCTTTTTTTTTTGCGTTCGAAAATTTTTTTACGACCCCGAAGCGCCGCTTGCGGATATCGGCTGGTGATGAGACTTCGGTTGAGGATTCCGGATGGGACAAAAGGAGGAAGGGAGAAAGGGGGGAGGAAAAATCATCGAGAAAAATCGAGGGTGGTCCGGAAGTGGATGCGAACGTTTACAAGGATCGACCTATATCGATCAGGAAAAAAGAACTGAGGATGCGCGGTGGAAAAGAATAATACAAATCGTCACGATCGATCGCTCATCCTCAGGTATACGATGCTTCGAGGCAGCCAGAGGTAGAGATGCGAGAAAAAAAAAAAAGAAATCCGTGCACTTTTTTACATCGTTCTCACGATGTCCAAATCGCGAGAAGATTTCCTAGGCACACCAGTCGAGTGTGTCTCTGAATAATTAATGACCACCAAATTACTTGGCAAAATTACATCGAGTCGTCCACCTTAAAGTTACGTACGAAACCGATTCACCGAATCAAAGATATGTGTGTTTTTTTTTTTAATTTTTATTCCGCGTTATCCTCGAGCTCGAAAGCTCCATCCATCAATATCCCCTTGCTTCGCTGAACCCTTTTATCCTTTTATTCATTTTGTTTTCTTTATTTTTTTTTTTGTTTTCTTTTTGTTTAATCGTCCGCCTCTTCACGCTAGCATCGTTGTAAGGTTGAAGGGTATGCTAATACGAAATTTTCTGGCTACCGGTATGCAGATCGGGACTCCACCAAAGAGGGGTTGTTTAAGAGTGAAGAGAGAGGGAGAGGATTAAAAAAAAAAAAGGTCGTATTATCACGAGTTAATTATGCATTCCACGATCACGAGGCGCGAAGAAGGGACCTTCCCTTCAAACCTCCCCACTTTTCTCTCCCTTTCGTTCCTCTCTCTTTCGATCTTTTTTTTCCTCTCTTTTTATTATAGCGAAAAAGAAAACGTAAAAAAATAAATAAAGGGCACGAATTTAAAGATCGACGAGGCTCTCGGGCGAGAATCGAGCAGGTAGCGGGAAATCCGTCGAGGGAATAATATTCAGGTCGTGAACGATTTCGAGGGCGAACGAAGGGAGGTGGCATTGTACCCTAGCATTGTTCGGAGGGACTAGGACGTCTTCGAGCCTCGGGGACTTCCATCGTAGAATGGCATTAGGGACTGATTCTAACTTTGAAATGATTTTGGGCCAAGGGATCCAAGGAGGAACCAAGGTGGTGGGGTAAGACGAACGAAGAAAAGAAAAAGCTATAACGAAGCTAAGCATTCGATAAAAAAAGACGATACCGCAGATTTCGATATATGCATGTTTTCTTCTCTCTCTTCCATGTTTTTTTTTTTTTTTATTTATTCTCCCTCTCTTTTTATCTCGCCCTTCGTTTTTTTTTCTTTCGAAACCTTCTAAAGAGTAAAAACCGAAATATCCCTCTCGACTTACCTGCCTTGCGTAGTAAGAAAAATCAACGTCCACCACGTACACGCACACACCAATGTACGAGTACAAACATGTGTGTCGGTACAATCGCGCACATACGACCTTATAACACTGTATGTTTTGGCTGCAGTATAAAACCGTCTGGGTTCGAGGAGAGGTAATAAAAGGTCTTCGAATGTAGGTTACATCTGAGACTATACGCGTTAAAGAGAACATTTTTCGAACTCACTGGTACACGTACGTGTACAGGGTGATGCATCTTTCAAAAATTGAGAAAATCGAGAGATTTTTCGTAAGAGTTCAAGGAAGGGTTTGATTAGTAAGCAATACTTTTTAAAATTTTAGTAATTATAGTATTAATAAATAGATATTTAAAAATTTCCGTATTTCTTGAGAAGTTGACGAATAATTGTTGAATAATAAATGAATTATTTTTGAACTTCGCAGTTAATAATTTAGTAGTTATAAACACATAAAATAATGGATCTTGACGAGGAATTTTATTAATTAAGGTATTAATAAACAGATATTTAAAAAATTGCTGAAGTTCTTGGAAAATTGATGAATAATAATCGTTGATAGAATAATAATAAAGAAATTATATTAATTAAGGTATTAATAAACAGATATCAAAACATTTCCGAAGTTCTTGGAAAATTGACGAATGATAATTATTGATAGAATAATAATAAATGAATTATTTTAAAATTTCTCAGTTAATAATTTACTAGTTATAAACATATAACGACTAAATTATTAGATAACGCCAATAAACTTAATTCTATTGACACAAACCCAACGTATTAATTAAGTTCGAAAATAGACAAATTTTTTGTTGGATAATTGGAACAGATGTGTAATTGACAAAACCCCTGTCAAGCACGTGCCAACATCAATTATTGAATTATATAAATTATTATTAAAAATACAGAATTATATATATCTAAGTATCAATTTATCACTGGACTACCTATTTTATACCAACGTAAAAAAATCCACAAATTTTTGTTATTGCATAATTTCCAATACAGAGAAACATGTTTTTGTTCATTTGGCCATGATTTTTCTAGGGTAAAGATTCTATCTTTTACCACTTTGTATATTCATGTATTGCTTCGGTTTTTTAGTGTTTTTTTTTGTTCGTTCTTTTTTTGTAGCTTGCAATAACCGGGCTGTCCATTGTGTTGGTGTTGGGCAGGTAGGAAAGTTGAATGATATCGGTGAAGCCAAAAGTAAACGTCGTCCTCGTGTACCTTGAATAACATCCGCGATCGAAAGACCGGACTAGGTCGTAGCCGAAATGACGAAGAGGAAAGAGGAGGAGGAAGAAGAGGAAGAAGGGCGTGCGTAGGGCGCGTAGAAAAAAAAGTACCAGTGAAAAAAAAAAGAAAAAAAAAAGAAAAATACGGGTCGCAGGTAGAACCGTTAGGCACACGCCCGAAATCCATGGGGCGAGTAAGAGAAACGAGACGAAACACGGGCACATAATTCCTGTCGCGTAGGATTCGCGCAATTCTTTATGGGCTGGAGGAAGGGGTGGGGGGAGAGGAGGGAATTTCTTTTTTTCGATTCAGGGCGTAACCCGGCGCATTAACAACCCCCTTGGTTCAAGTTGGGGTTGCTCTTGATCCAATACTTTTTACGGACGTTTTATGTAAGTCCCCTACGTAAGTCCCCTATTCCGGTCCTGAAAAATCTACCGATATAACCAAGAATTTACGAGCGATCGAGTCAGTGCATTTTTGACAGTGTCACGTGTCGTTGAACTTGCCCCGCGAAAGGTACGCGCCACTTTGTGAGCGTTATAAATTTCAATCACTCCTATGTATTCTCACGAAAGGTTGCGCATCCCAAAAGAGCCTTCTAGATTTTCCGTTTGAAATGATTTCTTTCGACGCTTTTGATGAGCACGATCTGCCCCTGCACATACGCGCGAAGTTACTTCGAAACGTTTACGTCGAGTCGAATTTTTACTAACAGATTCGTATATTGACTGAACGATTTTTATTATAGAAGATAGGTATCATTATTTAATCGTTTTTGGGGTCTTATGGGTTTCCAAAGTATCGGAGTACGGGTGGAGTCATAACGAAAAATTGGGTTTTATCGAATCGAAACTGAACTTGCGGATGGATTGTCAATGATTTAGGTATGGATGTGCCTTAAAATTAGGTTTTCTTAATTTATAATCAAATTAGAGGTAATTATGCAGAAGTAGAGCTCCAGCTCAAATTTGGCAGCAGTTTTTTTTTTGGGGGTATTTATAAAATGAGCCTTCCAGAATATACCCGAACAAACCCAAACAACCTTATTACTTATGGAAATAATTAAGGTTATTTGGGTTTGGTTGGGTTTTTTGACATTGAATTTTTTCGCATTTTTTGCCATGATTCATGGAAATAATTATGAGTCATGGAAATAATTAAAAATGTCAGCCTCCGCCGGCTAAATATCACTAGTGATGACGAATTAAATTAATTTATGGAAAAACAAAAATCTCCCACCAAAATCGAGCTGGAGCTCTACTTTTGCATAATTACCAAATAGAATCCTTAATTAGGTAGTCTAAATAAGAAATTAGATTTCCCTAAGAAATGTCTTCACGGTTGAGATCGCGAATTAATACATTCCCCAAAAGCTCCCGCTTCACCAGACAACACCATTAATAAAAAAACATCGATATTTTCCCTTCAATCTCTCGTTTCACCAGCCATAAAATTTTTCCCACCAAATTTTTCACCACCCAAAACCAAGAGTTGTAAAGATCCCTGGATCGATTATTTTCCAAAGCATTACGGATAGCAAGCCATCACGGTCGAATCACGAAGGAAAATATTTGTCGATCCCACGAAGCAATATTGTTGCAACGAACGAAAAACACTTTTGTCAACTTTCACTTGTCGTTTGGTCGGGATTGGAATGAAATTTGTATCGGGAAGGACCGGACTTTCCTTCAAAAGGAGACATCCCGGAGGCGGCTTTGGAGAATTTTTATTGTCCGATGTTTTGGAGAGTACGAGGAGAGCTGGATGATCCGGAAACAATTCGCGGTTTTGGGTATCGTGAGATCGGTCGGGTATGCGCGAATATGGCTCAGCCAGGAATGAGCGTTGCATCCTCCAGGCCCCCTGCGGTTTTAAATGTCGCCTGGCTCCGAGGGAGTTTAGCCGATAGTTTACGAGAGACGCTTAGGGATATTACGGCGCATATTTTTCTGGGTCCCCATCCTCCCTTCCCCCCTCTCCAACCAACTTCAAGCCCTTTCTCTCAGCCGGGCGCCTGAAATCGTAACATTTTGATTATGTGAACGCGATATCAGGCTGGGAGTAAAAAACATTCCGGGCGTGACTCTGAGCTTGGGATTTACGAGGTCGTAAGTCGAGAACGTAGTCGCGTGGCGCTTTGCTGTCTCGGTTGTCTCGGACGTTTCGTAATGTTCGTATACCACCCTCGGAACGTGTGGATACGAGTTGGGTACTGTTCGAGCTCCGGAACTGGTCCTCCGGGAGCGATCACGCCTACGGTGGGAAGACCAAAGAAAACAACATGCCGTTTGAACGACATGTTAATTTTCGGATCCGTGAAACCTCCTTTTTGTCGGCTTCATTCGTGCTAGTCAAAAGCTAGGAAAAAAACGTTCACCGGTTGGAAAGGAAGAACTGCCAAGGTTGCATGCTTTTCTCTTTGGAAATCAATGGAAAAGGAATCGGTTTGGAAAATAAATCGTACGGAAAAAAAAAACAGGAGCCCAACCCTTCGAACGAGAAGGGCCGAGTTGGAAGAAAGAATCAGGAGGCAGTTGAAAAAAAGGATTTCAATTATGACGCACTGGCTGCGTTTTGGCGATCCTTGTGGAAACGGAGGCGTAGAACTTTCACTGTAGGCATGGAGAAATCGACAACCCAGAAATCTATAAATCTAACGGTAAGAGCTTGATCTTTAACCGAGCTTGATTGGTAGACATGCTCAATTTTGTAAATCTTCACTGCGAGACCCAGACGTATGGATATACCGGTTAATGGACCGAGAGACACTTGGCTGGACTATTTTTATCCGTAAACAAACATTTTCCAATGCAGATTGGTGATCGATGATTGGCACGGAATTAAACATTATTGCGACGAGGATGTCGTTCCTTAAAATGAAATATTTTTCCTGAGCTATATGAAGAGGATAGGCATTAGATATTCACTATTGCCGATCGATTTTGCAGGTTTAGGTCTTATTCGTCGGTTTTGAGAAGCAAAAAAAATATTTTCTTAATTGTTTTTCTTATATAATAAAATAAGTGTTTTATCTAAACTTTAAGCATACGACAAAACAACTTTCAATGAATATTTTATAAAATTTTCGTGAAGAAATTTGGACGACTCAACCGATAAGAGACTATAAAAATAGCACGAATAAATCAAAATAAAAAAAATCATATGTTTGCTGTTAGCAGATGACTATAGTAGGCGATCGATGGAATAGTTTTGAAAAAGATTGAAAGCTTTATTGATAGAGTCGTATTCAAAACGATTTGATAGAGTCGTATTCAAAACGATTTTCGATCAAATCTGGACCATACATTTCCTACGTGAACCGTAAACTCTTGAAGACATAAATTCTTCTGCTGGGTTAAAAATCAGGCTTGAACCAGGATCGCCCTAAAAAAATTCGCAACAGGGAAACGATTTTATTCCCATTCGTTTGATCAAAAAAGAAAAAACCGTATTTTCCGATTTTTTCTTCGGTCCATCAATAAGCTGACTAATCAGCTCTGGAGACCGAGCAAAACGTTTCTTTTTTTTTCCTGACACGTATAGAGATCCGCCAGTTGTCTTTTGACCATCCGGAGATGATCTTCCGATTCTCGAGGGTCCCATTAACGCGCTTGTAAAGTGTCCCTTCCGTCGGAAGTCGTCCTGAAGGGCGTGCTCCAGAGGACACTTTCCGTTTGAACGAAAAGTGAACACACACGGAACATTTTTCTCTGTGACAGTCCCGGCATCAACAGGCGGAAGAGGAGTAGACAGAGGGTGCAGTAAAAAAAAGAGAAAAACGATCACGGAGTCAGGAAAGCAGTGGTCGTCCATACGTGGACAATCACGTCGGTTCGAAAAACCAAAAGAGAAAAGAGGGGGCGAATAGGGGGAGGGGGGAGGGGCTGGAGGGTTCGAAACTTGAGATCCTGAAATATATTGGTAGGACGAAAAACAGATTTCGTATTTGGTAGGGGGATGATGCGCAGGAGTACAGTGTGTACATATTACCGTCGGCATACAAAAGTAAATGGCGCCATGGTAGAATAGACGGTAGGCCAAAGAAGAACAAAAAATAAGAGACAACAGGAAAATTTTGAGTGCACGAATTCCCATCTAGCGGACCAGCAGAATTCCCATCGGGGAAATACTTCGGGGGTTTTTTTTTTCAGTGGGTTTTCACATTAGGACAATCCTGGTACTCCGGTACGTGTCAACTCGAAGACTTTTTCATTTTGCATACGATCCCGGAAAGACCATTGACGGGAGTTTAATTGATGCGACAATATTTGTACCGGCTAAAAGTCGGACGGTCTACTGAATCGATTTATTTAGGACGAGCTCTCTCGCTTGGCGACAATCTTCGGTCAGGCCTCTTCCGTTTGAGGAACTCCGTCGTACTTGCCTTTCGTCTCTCTCTTTCATAGGGTCTACCCCAGCCGTACCTGAGACCAGTTTTTTCTCAGTTTGAGTACACACTGTCTAATACCTGTTTTGCACTCGTCCCCAAACGACTACTCCACTGCTCTCATAATGCAAGTTCGACTCGTGTTAAAATCGTTGTGAGGACGTCTCGTGTCTGTCTCCTCCGGAATTTCCGGTTTCTCTTTCAACCGTTGCTCACAAACGGTAGATACTTCGATGTCGCTTAAAAAAAAGTACGTACGCGAAATTTGATAAACGCATTTCGCTATATCTGTTCCTTCCATGATTTCAGCGCTAAAAATGGGGTTAAAGATCTCGAGGTAAAGTTGTATATTTTATAAAAGTATTTTTATTAATTTTAGCAAACTTTACGACGATGTCTTTATTTATAATGATCATTAAAAATTCATTGTAATAAGCCTTTTATTCGTGCGCACAAAGTTCAATCCTGCCTTAAGGAATTGTAGCGATATTTTTTTTTTCATTCATCAGCATTGAATAATAATTCGTAATTATTCAGAAGTAGGACTCTTACTCAATTTTGGAGACAGATTTTTTTTCTTGCCATAAATTACTTTAATTAGTCTGGTGACTGACATTTTTAATTATTTCCATAAGTCATGAAGTTTTCCAGTATGGCAAAAAATGCAATAAAATAGAGCATTTTTGGATATTTCGACGCCTAAACTTAAGCTGACGAGTAGGGGGATTTATGAAATGAGTTTTCTAGAATGTATCCAAAGAAACCTAAACAACCTTATAACTTATGGAAATAATGAAGGTTGTTTGGGTTTGTTTGACATTGAATTTTATCGCATTTTTCGCCCTGATGAAAAAAATCCAGAAATCATGGGAATAATTAAAAATGTCAATCTCCACTTTCTAAATATCACTAGTGGTTACTAATCAAAGTAATTTATGACAAGAAAAAAAAAACTTCTGCATAATTTCCTAATTGTTAATTATTTTGCATATTTAATTTTGTAGAATAAAAAAAACAACAAAAATATACTGGAAAATAAATTCCTAATATTTTTGAAGCGAAAACGAAGCTGAGAAATTACGATTTTGAGATGATCGATATTTTCTTCCATAATGTCATGAATTTATTCACTCGTCAACACGTTCGTTACAACATCAGTTTTCCAAAAGTTTCGAGAGTTCGAATACGAGGGAAAATACAAGATCGCCGGATATTTGAAAAAGATTTTGTTTCCTCACTTGAGAGCATTGTTCGCCCACTCGAGCACGTGCGGATGAGACGTCATTACGGAAAGTCCTGGAGAAAGAGAATTCCATTCCGAGAAAGGAAAACTTGTTTTTCCCACTGTCTATAACCGAAACTGACGCTGAGAGGGGTTGGCAAACTTACCCTTTCTTCTTGCTGAAATTATACCCACGAATGGGTTACGCAAGAGACGCACTTTGAATATTTTGATAGCTGAACAATTCCAGGTCGAAAGGATCGTTTAACTGTAAATAACGGACCCGTCGTTTCTTTTTCTTTTCATCTCGCGTTCGTGCTTAAAATTCCGCTGTTTAAATATATAAGAACAATCGGTGATGCAAAAACAAAAAATCTGCAATTTCGTTTTACTAAATAAATATACCTAGGAAGGAAAAATATATTTAATATATATTCTATCGTAGGGAAAGATTCGATTCTTTTTCCACGCAATTCCATCAAAGTCCAGAAGTTTCTGCGTTTTCAGTAGAAGTTCTATTAGCCGTCAAAATATCATCCAGTCAAAGTGATATTTCCAAAAAAGGTTATTATTTATTTTTACTTTAGGATAATTAAAAGAGAGATGACCATAGTGTCCTCTGGGACGTTTTAATTGATAGACTATCAAGAAAAAAAAATATTTCTATTTTAATTCACTCATATATGTTTATTGTTAATGTTATAAACAATAATATTTTTGGATTTTGTTTAGAGGTTATATTAGAAACAATCGTTAACTAGGTCGTTATATTTTTTCAATAAGATGAAAAATATACTTGTAAACAACTCAATTTCTGACTCCTTTTTTGTTGAAATTTTGAATAATTATGAATACCACAATTTCGGACTCCTTTTTGGTTGAAATTCTAAATAATTATAAATAACTCAAATTCTGATTTCTCTTTTTGTTAAAATTCTGAATAATTATGAATAACACAATTTCTGACTCCTTTTTTGTTGAAATTCTGAATAATTATAAATAACTCAAATTCTGATTCATCTTTTGTTAAAATTCGGAACAATTATAAAGAACTCAAATTCGGATTCCTCTTTTTGTTGAAAATTCTGAAACGTCGTCAAGATATTAATGGCGTGGTCCAATGATAAAAAAATATCGATCTGTCTCAATGAAAATTGATAATTCGTTGTGCCATTTATCGTCGAATAATCAAAATTTAAGCGATTATTATTCGAATTTTAATAAATGCTAATAATTTGGCAATTGAAGGGATACCGTTTCCTGGTAGCTGAAGCAATCCATCAAAGTATTTTATCCAATTGGGTCGACCAGCTTCATAGAAATCGTTTCGTACGTGTGTTTGGGTTTAAATAAAACGATCGTGCAATATCACGAGGATAATTCGTTGGGATCGAGCTCGGTGGGTATTAAGTAAAAACCTTTCGGGTCTCGCAACGTTATCATTTTCGTGAGCTCAGGGTCCGAAAAAACGCGGCATGAAGTTTAACAAAAGAAGTATAACGTTGAAAGAAAAAGTCTCGCGGTAACATCGATGAATACATAAATCAATTCGGTCGGATCGGCCAGGAGGTTTCTTTGTGGCAGGCGCGTGATTAGCGTCTGTCTGGGCGTTAAAAAGGGCCAGATGTTTCGATGCTAACCGAATCGACAGGGCAACGAAGATAAAGACCCGAGAAAGAAAACTGAGTTGAAAGTCGAGAGGATGATTCACGATTAAAATTTACCGGTCCCTTAAGCGGACCCAAATATACGGGATTAAGGACTCATCGATGTTTTCAATATCAAACGAAAAAGGCGTGAAAAAAAGGGAGCTCGTGATTCAATGGTGCCATACGATGGAATCATTATTGCTATATCTAAGCAATAATGATTCGACACGATCAAAGTCGCAACAGCCACCGAAAAATCATTTTAAAAATACGTTGGTTTCGTGTGCTTCGAATTTCGATGATTATTTATTATCATTATTATTATTTAATGTAACTCCTCCTATTATTTGCTCTTACATTTCGAATGTCAGAATATTATCG
This sequence comes from Ophioninae sp. A BG-2022a, assembly GCA_030523105.1. Classification (NCBI taxonomy): domain Eukaryota; kingdom Metazoa; phylum Arthropoda; class Insecta; order Hymenoptera; family Ichneumonidae; species Ophioninae sp. A BG-2022a. The sequence goes on along the minus strand of JAPYZI010000234.1, from coordinate 36,558 downwards.
TTATTTTATCTTATTTTCACTAACCATTTTCAATTTTTTTGCAAATTTCGCATTATCATTATTAATAATTAATTCAGGTTATTTTATTTACTAGTATCATTATTTTTTGCTATTTCATTCACAGTTATTTTATTTCATTTGATTATTTTTCGTATCGTTTTCCCGTTATTTTTGATGCATTATTATAACTATTATTTATTTTCCTTCTAATATAATTACTTTGATTAATTTTCGTTCTTTTTCTTCGTAGTTAATTAATTTTGTATTATTATTATTATTATTTTACTTTTTATTATTCACATAATTTGTTTATTTCGTAATCCAATTATGACGTTTTATTTGTATTTCTAGTTTTGTTCATCTACTTATATTACTGCATTTATTTATTGCTACTGATGTAGTTTTTTATTACTGCGTAACTTTTTCGATGTTCGACGTTTCGAGCTCGTCCGAAGCCACGTGCGAGCTGTAGCCTCTGAAGGTCGTAAGAAACAAATACTTATCATCAGCAATCAGTTATTGATGAGTAACCAAGCTATAACTATCGAGTACAGCTGTCCAGTTGCAAGGGCGCATCTGCCCACCCCCACTCTTCACCTCCGATTCTTTCTATGAGGTGTATCCAATACACGTTGAATGGAAAGCTCATCTTTACTACGAAATTTCTTAGCCACGGGACCACTCGTTTCGTTGTGTCTATACAGGGGTTGCGCAACTCGAATTATATCATCGAAATCGATCTCCCCCTCTGAGGTATCGTATAGCCCCTCATTGGCCAACCAATCTATACCCAAAATAGCTGAATTCAATATTTACATTCCCGCAAGATTTGCTGCCAAAATAACGATTATTTTTTATGACGATATCGATCTACGTGCACGGCGAAGTGGCGAGGAGGGGGGAGGGGAGAAAAATCATATTGAGATAATATCTTTGTCACAGTACGAACGAAGCTTACCTGGACCTCTTCTAGTCTTTTCGCGATAAATGTTGAATATTTGGAATGTCAATTCTCCCTTCGTTTGGGTCGTTTCATAAAGGCTAGATGTTCTTTTTTTGGGGGGATTTTTGCAGCGACGAATAATTTCGTAGCGACGTTTAAAAGGAATTTTATACATAGCTTTTATTAGCCTTTTATCTTGGGATTGAGTACGCAAACAAATAAATGAAAAATTGTTTATCGCGAAAAAAATATTCCGCCTTTACGTTACGACGGAAATTGAATTTGGGTACGGCGTAACTATGCAGCTTTTGATATCTTCGTATAGATTCATTTTCAACCGCGTTCTCGAAGAATCTTTTTTTTTCTTCATTCGCTAGGATTTTTTTTCTCATCACTGATAGATCGATGGATCAATAATTCTACGCTTTGATACCGCACGCTGACACACATCTATGGTTTTGTGGTTTGCATCAGGATGCATCTATCGAGGAACTTTCAACTTGCAGATTCGATCGATGGACCGACCACTGTATTAGACAGTTGAAGAAAGCGGTTGATCTTCTGTTGGATCTGAAATATATTAGCTATGTGTAAATCGTCGTGAGGATAATCCAGCCATGGACTATTGTCAGAAGCCAATGGAAGTCTTTGCGTAATCAGTTTTTATAATCAGTAACAAGTAAAAATTCGCTAAAGATCGAAATCTTTCGAGGATCATCGAGGCTTTTGCGGTAAAGAAGAGAATGAAGGCAGAAAGAGAGAAAGAGAGGTCCAGACGCAGCTGTTCACGTTCCACGTTCATTTTCTGATCTTCGTCCTACAAATCCCATTAAATCCTGAAGGATTCTTGGTGAAGTCCGGCGAGCGTAAATTTATCCGTGTGTGCGCGAAACGAGAGATGGAAGGGATGATCACAGATGTCACCATGGATGTCCAGAAAAGGAACGATCGTACTCGCACAGTCTTACGCGCCAGAGGATCCGTTTTGGTCGTGTTGCGCAAGGTATACCTTCATCCAGGGTGGTTGAGTCGGAGGTTGGAAGGAGGATCGGTAGAACGAGAGCTGTACATACCCGGTGCGATTTCGGCACGCCGCAAATCCGATCGAGGCGAGCGCGCAAAAATCGATTTCATGGCTCCTCGAGTTTCCACTTTGCCGCTTTTTTCCATGCTCGAACGATCAATCGCTCGCGCCCCCTCTCTTTTTCTCCCCGCTTTTTTTTTTTTTTGGTCGCCCAACTTATCGCGAATCGACGAACACCAATGGCAAACGTACGCTGGACCGATTTGGGACGAGGATTCCACGTGTTTTCTCGACGACCGATTTTACGATGAACGTCACGAGTGACCATCAAGATCACTCGCCCATTCGGTTACGTTTTATGACCACGTACGCTTTCGTGCTGGTTGAAACGTTCGACCGATTGGATAATGCGCTAACAGGGTGGACATTCTCGCCATTAGTCGATCAATGGCCTAAAGATCCGTTGCGTACGTCTTCGGAATCCATTGTCCAGGTTGGTGACAGGACCCTACTGTATCTTTGGACATTCTACTTTCATGGCTTTTCTTAGATATCAATGGGATTTTCAAACCAACACGCAACTCCTTCTTCAAGACTCTTTCTCATTGGACATTTTTCCTAGATGTCTTTCAAACCTGATGCTTCTTCTTCTTCTTTTTCTTTTATTTGGATCATTTCCTCTCAATGTCCCGTTTTATTGTACCTTTACCTTTGGATTTTCCGACTCTTGCGGAATACTCGTCTGGTCTCGGACGATTGAACGTGCTCTTGATCGTCTTCACTCGTGCCTGCGCGCGGTACCCTGCGCCAAAAGAAAGAATCCTTTCACCGGTATATTTTCGTCTCGGGGAGAAAAAATAAAACGATCGGCAGAGTTGAGAGGATCCAACTCTTTGCGCATACTCGAAGGGTTCTTTTCTTTTCTCAGAGTGGTTAGGATCGACTTCAGCGAGAATGACTGGCCAATTTTTTCGAGCCCGCGGTTTTCCGAGCGGTGGCTCACAGGGGTGAAGAGAAAACAAAATCTTTGTACTCTCAGCCCTATATATTTCTATGTCGGTTGGATCAGGGTCAAAAATTCCAGCGGCCAAATGAAGAACGCTGAAAATTTTCGAAATATCAATTAGAATTAGAACTATCGAAATTTTAGAATTAGAACCAGAACTAAAATTTAGTTCTAGTTCTAATTTTGTAATTAGAACTATATAAAATATATAATGATTCTTTGAATTATCAATTTCGAATTAGAACTATCAATCCAAAATAACGAAAGTTTAATTTTAACATCCTTGTCATTCAACGGATGTTAAAATCGAAACAACTTTTCGAAATACCAGAAGTGAGTATTTAATATTGCGAATTCTGTATCTGCAAAAATATATAATATATAATAATACCAAGAATCCAAACTTCGGATAAAAAAATTATAAAAATAGCGAATATCATTTCCGGGGTGATCCTGAATTCCACCCGACCGCCAACGCAATCTGTCAGCTCCATTCTGAAGCAGAATAAGTTTTCGATAACAACATTTTTCGCTATCTTGACCCTTCGCCCTTCTGGCTTATTACTGTTTTAACTAATCCACTTTTCTGCCTTCTTCTTTAATTAATTCGAAATTGTACACCGTCCTCTTATCAACAATTCGATTATTCGATTTATGGATTTTTGTCCGTTATTTATTTATACCAGCAAATCAATATTATTTCGCTAATTATTTTATTAAATCTAGTATTTATTTTTTCGATGAATAAATTTCCAGATTTTCTAATTCGTAGTTTTCGCGAGCTATTTAACAGACTGTCATGAAATTGATGAATCTATGTTGGAACGTTACTTCATTAATTAATAAATTTGAGATTTCAGTTTTTCGGAATTCTTAATCGATTAAATTTCCAACTTCCCCGTATCAAAATGGGTTGGAAATCGTGCGGTTCGTCTTTTCCTTCCTGGGACTATCAAGGCCTGAGAAAATTTGGTTGGTCACGTGTCCAGCAGTAAAACGCATAACTCGCGTGGTTCCCTGCGGGCAGTCGTGAGTTATAAAAAAAAGGGCAAGAGTCCGAGGGAGCACGAGTATATTCGTACTCGAGAGGGTATTGTCCCGTTTCCGAGGTGGCAATTTGTATGCTTTTGTGCGCTGACTGAGAGGACTCGTAGACGAGCGTGGTATCTGATGAGTGAGAAGATTTTACAACGATCAGAAGTATCTGCATGTGTGTATTGTGAACTTTTATTTTCATTTTTGATTTCTCGATTGTGGCAGTGCGCGAGAAAAAGAAACAGCTGCTCTTAACAACGCGCCCGTTTCGTTTTTATTATTATTTTTTTTTTTCGTAAAATGAAGCTTGTAAAGGTTGGAGCACCCCCGCGACGAATGTCTGCTCACTTTTCTTGCGATGTCGCGGAGACCCTCGAGGCATTCGTGCAAAATATATATTTGACTTTCCATCAAATACCGAATGAAAAAGTTTTTAAGAAAGATACAGTAATAATATTGTAGGAAACTTGGAACGTAAGATCTATCGATTTGAATTAAGAAAAATGTATTTCGTCAGTCAGAAATGTGTGAAAAATATTTTGATTAACGTTTTTTTTTTAAATAACGATATTGTTCGAAGCATGCATTGATACATCGATTGATTTAAAGTAGATTAATGAATTTTAGCTTGAACAGCAAATTAAGATCAGTCTCAATATAAATTTTTCATTTGGAATGGCTGTAGAAAAATACTGTTCAGTCAGATAAATTTTTGAATATCTTTACAGCTATTTTACAATCAACACAATGTCTTTATAGCTATTTCACAACTGCTTTTTGTAGCTATTTTAACAGAATCTTAATAGCCATTTTAAAAAAAATAAAATGCTCGAGAACTGTAGCATTTTATTTATTTGGGTTTGTTGGGGTTTGTTCCTTGATGATTGTTAATTGATAAAATACTGGAATTCTATTTTACAATCCGAACTGAAGCAATTTATTTACTTAAGTTTATTTGGGTTTGTTTCTCAATGATTTTTAATTGATAAAATACTAGAATTCTATTTTACAATCCGAACTGAAGCAATTTATTTATTCGGGTTTATTTGGGTTTGTTTCTTAATGATTTTTTATTGATAAAATGCTAGAATTCTATTTTACAATCAGAACTGTAGCAATTTATTTACTTAGGTTTGTTTGGGTTTGTTTCTCAACAATTGTTAATTGATAAAATGCTAGAATTCTATTTTACGATTATAAAAGTAGCTTTTGCGAACCAGCTCATAAAAAATGAGCTGGTTCGCAAAAATCGGGTTGGAAATCATAGAATCAAAGATCTTAAACGATAGTACGAAGGGAATCTGCCGTTTGTCATCCAGTTGCAACAGGATGCATCACCTCCTACGCTAGACGAAGGTTAAGGTACTTTTCAACCCTTCCCCGTCCTTTTGCTATTTTTTTTCGTATTCCCTTCCTTCCCCTTTCGTATCTTTCTCCCACAATACTCGAGGTATTGAAAAAGGGAAGGTGAACGTGTTTGTTCGGAGTGGCTACATATACACATCCATACAGGCAGGTACTCGAATCGCAAACAAGCAAAGATTTTTGGTAGGAATATAGGACCGGGGTTATACAGGTCGTTGAATGAGCCTTGTCAGCTAGAGCACACACGGAACATTTGGGTATTTCCGATCCATTGAAATTCACCTCTCAACCCTTTTCACGTGATCATCGTTCGAGTCCTTGTCGACACTGTAAAGGGCGTTAGTCACGTTCGTTTCGAGTCGAAACCGACCAGTTTTACGACTTTTCGTTTACCATCGATCTCCTACGAGATTTTTGATTTTTCATTCCCCTTTTGCTCCTTCCAGAACACCATTGTGCTCCGCGAGAGTTGCAATGGAAAATTCACGCCTCGACGGATCGAATGCAGTGAAGAAAGAAAAGGAAGAAAAAAAAAAAGATTTCAGCCTAGCCTGAGAGGTATAGAAATTTTTTCGAGGGGTTAACGATACAGAAGGTAGGGAAGGGTTGGGTATTTTCGACCTCGATCGAAATCGCTCACTCTTTTTTTTTTTTACTCACGGTGTCATATCGACGTTGTGCTTTTACGACGATCGACCAAGACTTTCATAAAATTCGTCTCACCGAGTACAAAATTTTCAACCGAAAATGTGACGAAGTGCAAAAATACAAAAATGTATCGCTATTCGAACGAAGGATCTCAAATTTTCACCGGAAGATTCCCCTCCTTCCAATTCCTCCAACGTTTTTAGGATCACTGAACAATTTTGTTTGGGTTTGTTTGGGTTTTTTTTACACGCAGCGTCACGTCGATGTTCTACTTTTACGTTTCCTTGAAATGAACAAAAAAGAATGTATCGCTCTTCAACAAAGGATTCCAAATTGTCACCAGGAAATTCCTCTTCTTCCGATTCCTCCAATGTTTTTAGGATCACCGAAGGATTTTGTTTGGGTTTGTTTGAGTTTTTTTATTCGCAGCGTTACATCGACGTTCTACTTTTACGTTTTCTCGAAATGAAAAAAGCAAATGTATCGGTCTTCAACAAAGGATTCCAAATTGTCACCAGGAAATTCCTCTCTCTCTCCGATTCCTCCAACGTTTTTACGATCACCGAAGGATTTTGTTTGGTTTTTTTTACTCGTAGCATCACATAGACTTTGTACTTTTACGTTTGCTCTAAATGAACAAAAAAAAATATATCGCTCTTCAACAAAGAATCCCAAATTTTGACCAGAAGATTTTCCCTCCCCCTTCGCTCCCGCCAACGTTTTTAGGCTCACCGAAGGATTTTCTCGCTCCAGTCGCATCGATCTCAGATACGTATCGACTAATCGCATATCCCTTGACGCCAGGTCCACGCGGCGCAGGGGAACCTCAAAGACGGATAGACCCGTGTCGTCCATCGTTGGCCAAAGCGATTGGGAGGAGTTGGGAGTAATTAAAAAATGACCGAGTAAGTGCAGTTGCCTTTTGAAGGCAACTGCAATTCTATTTGGTATATATCGTTCGGTAAGGGCGTTTTTGGAGTTATCGAAAATCGTAAAAGGTCGAAGAACGCCTACCGGGTACCAGAAGAGCCATGGGAAAAGGTAAATTCTATTGGAAAGGAATCACCTTCGGTACGAAGCACTTAACGAACTTATTACTAAGCACTTGGTAAAAATCGAATGGAATCTCCATCTAGAAAGAGCCAGAGATTTGGCGATCCAAAAATCGAAACTTTCGAAGCCCACGATGATTCGAAAACTTGGCCAGAGCCATTCCCACGACCATCGATCATCGTTGGAATTTCGAATAATCATCTAGCTGGGATTCCATCTTTTTTTTAAGAATGAAGAATAAGGCAGAAAGACCGTTTATAAATTTGGAAAAATTGATTGTTTTTCTCCATAAATTCATAGTTCAATTTGTTAAGAATATTGGGTCCAATTTTCATAGCGAAATATCAAGAATGGTTGGAGTTGTCGCAAACGGACGACAACAGCGTTCCTGGTGAGTAAACAGAGCTATGCAACTTTCGACGCGTTTTTTTTTTTCAAAACTATGTTTTTTCCAACTGCTGGAGTAATTATGCTAAAACTAATCGATCGATTTCGATGAAATTTGTCACACATCTTCGTTACATCAGCAGTTTATTGGTGAACCTCAATATTATTTTCAATTCCAAAAATGAAACCTACTTTTGCCTTCAAATATACCAAAAATTTTATGAAAATTCCCAAAATTGACTTTATTAAGCTACCCTTTATTGAATTTTGCACATATTTCAAAAATCCTGGTTCACCAACAGCTTATGGGTCTTTCCTTTAAGAATCGTGTTGATTTTTTTCCGATAATTGCAGCTTGAGGGAGGACTGCAGCAGTGCGAAAATTTTGTTGAAATCTTCTCCTAAACATTAATGTAGACGATGAGAAATTTGCATGAAAACAAATATGTCTATATTTTTTCAAACAATAAAAATATGAAACAAAACATATTCAAAGATCCAAACTTCTATGTACATTCCTTACGCGAAAAAAAAATCATAAGAAATCCATCATTTTCCAGCTTGTAAAAGGTCTTCCTGCCAAAAACTAAGGAAAAGTATCAAGATCCAGTAAAAAGATTTTTATTCCTTGTCTCCTTACTTTTGAAAGTGATCGTCTGTCTTATATCGCCTTGTGAAAACGAGACGACATCCTGAATCCTTTCCTTCGTTCTATTCATCCTCGAGTGCCTGTATCCTTGTGAGAAAATAAAAAACTTTTATTCCTACACGTATACGATTAGAGATGCCTGAATGAATAATCGAAACAAATCGGCCCCAAAAGTCCAAGCCTAACAAGCCTCCTCGCAAATTAGCGTCGTCATAAAAACGTTTAACCCGCGGCCAACACTCTTTTTCTCGTTCTAGGAAACACATGTTTCCATACCTTTGTGTATAAAACGACGAAAAAAAAAAAAAAAAAAAAAACAAAACCAAAAAAAATATTATGTTCTTCCAACGCCAAGACGATCGAAGCTCTCAGGAGATTCGTATTTATGTAAGCGATTTTCTATTCATGCATCTTCGTTTTTGATCCTTCGTCGTTCGTTCGTTGATTCCTGCTCCCCCCTCCTACTCCTCCTCCTCCCCTCTCTCTCTCTCCTTCTCTTACGCGGCGTCTCGCGTTCGCGTGCCCGTGTGTCCGAGGCACCTGTGTTTTTTTCATATACACCTGCTCTCTCCTCTCACATAAGAAGGTCCCGTCTGCCGAAACTCTTGCCACGTGGAACATCCCGTGTATGTATATCATATGTGGATTTGTTGCTTTGTATCTGTTCGCGAGAATACTCTCGATTCCTCTATGAATCTCTATCTCCCACTTTTTTCGGTGGAGGGTATATTTTTGGTACTATTATTATTATTATTGTTACTATCGTTACAATAATTGCAATAATAAAAATAACAACAACAAAAACAACAACAACAATAGTAATAATAATAATAAAACGATAGTAACAATAATAATAATAGTACCAAAAATGTATCCTCCAAAAATGTATCCGAAAAAAGAGACATTATTATTATTATTATTATTGTTGTTGTTGTTGTTGTTGTTGTTGTTGCTGCGGTGGATTATTTTTATTATTATAATTATTGTTATTTTTATTATCATCCTATTGCGTGCGAAGAGAACCATAGAATTATTGAATCAGGTATTTTTTTATAATATTTTGTTTATTTTCGATTTTTGTTTTATATTATTATTCTTGATATTTTTTTTGCCGTATGGCATGCTAGGAATAATAAACACATCGATCTATATCTATCTATCTCTCTCTCCCTTTTCCTCTCGCTTCTCGCGCTCATTCGTACGAGAGGATCGAGAACGTGCGCGTGCCCGGTGGGCCTATTGATCGATCTGATAGATCCGGCGTAAGTTGTCTTATTACTCTTGTCTCTCAGCTTAATTTGATCCTCCGAACTTCTCGTATTTCTTTTTACGTATTTGAAATCTTGCTACAGGTTGGCAGGTTCATGATTGGTTTTTATTTTTAATTTATAATCAAGTGGCTTAATCTCAATTTCATGGTTCACTGATCATTGTTTAGTTAGCTAATCGGTCCCGCATTAAATTCGATTTTCTTAAGGGGTTAAGCCTACGTGATTACTCGAAAATGAGAATTATTAAATAATCTTTATTTTTGAAGAATAAGTAATTCTTATTTATCATCATGAATAAGAAAGAATCGGTATTGTCATTTATAATAATAAATGGTCAAACTGTTTTCGATGACTTAAACTTTTTAAATACTTAATGAATAACTCTAGTGTACTTTCTACTCGGTATTCTTAAGGGGTTTGGCGATCTCTGATAGTATTTTTTATAGCAACTTAACCCCTTAAAAACTCGAACTTTATTGTTAAATAATCGTTCAGTTAATTAGTGTTAGCTTATGCCTGAGAAATTTCGTTGATAAATACATTAAGTGAATTTATCGAATTTTTTGTAAGTAATTATTAGAGCTTTAGCTGGGAATCGACGAACAGGTTCGTTTACTGCGAAAACAATTAAACAAGTCTTAATAAAGGATGAAAAGTCCCATTGACCGTGCCACGGTTTTATATCTCGTTTGATAATGAATTTTTAATTAATGGCAAAGAGCAGCTTTTGTCTCGCTTTATTTCTCACCGACTCCCTCACGACCCTCTTTTCTCATCCATCCTATCTCCCTCCCTCCTCACAGCTGAGAGTCACCTTTCATTTCCGCCCAAGAATTATTATACCCGAGCTCGAAGGCCGAAAAGAAAAAAAAAAAAAAGATTCGATGCAGCACGCAGGAGCCGCAAGAACGATCGAGAAACGCGTTCGCTTCTCGTCATCGAGAAGGTTCGTTAAGCCGAGAATTTTGGCGCAGCTAATTGGAAATATTGGAGAGCGTGCACACGTGCTGATCCCTCTCAGTTCGAGGAAATTTCCTGGTGGTATATAATAAATTCAATACTTTGCGTCAAATTTTATAATACTTTATTATTTTTATTTATTTTTTATTCTACCTTTAAATATTACTAAATGGATATTAAAAAATCCCTGTTATGATCGAAAATTCGAGAAATTAAAATCGTTGATGGAATAAAATTGGAGATCGACAATTGTTTATAGGATACATAAATTAGTTTATCATTGTTTGGGGAATAATTTATTAGTTTAAGTTCAATAATTTATTAGGCTTAGTTTCGAATAAATTGACTGTGCGATGACCAGACAATTCGCAAAAAAGTGAAACGTTTATTGTGACGATTAATTAATCAGCCATCATTGAAATCGGAATATACATATATTGTGTTTTTTAGTAATTATTGATAATAATTTAATCATCTGAAAATATTAATGAATTTTTTAAACTCCATAATGATTTATTGAACATTTGAAACAAATGCGTATTCTCTGACAAAGCTTTAGTCAAGCAGATGCTAATATCGTCGATTTTTATAATTATTATTGAAAAAGAAAACATTAGCATTTCTCTGTATTGATTTATAATTAAATTAACTATATAAATTCACGATCCCCCAAGTCGGTCTGATTTTTTTCTTGATTGAAAGAAAATTACCCGCGTTTTTAATTTCCTTCAAAGTTAACTATCATTAGGTGACATTGAAAGAAACTTAAATTCAAAACTGATACTAACGCAGTATTTATATATTGTGTATATTATACCTCCAGTGGGTTCAAAAAGTATTTGTGGGCCTCGTTTTTCTCAAATTATCTTTTGAACAAAATAAAATGATAATTTATTATTTATTATTATATTGAGATAATTCAAGAATATAATAATAATAATAATGATTTATTATTATTTAATAATAATTTATTATTAGAGCGATAATTTCAAAATCAGATTTTGTAATTATATATTTAATCATTTTTTCTGATCCATAATATACGTGTCGTATATTTAGAAATATGTAAAGAGAACTGAGATGAAGATATACATCCAAATTACCAGAATTTTCGTTCGGGATTTAAAAAACAGTTTCCACGCTCACTGTGCGTACGATTACTCTCATTGTACGTTCAAATTTTCTCAATTATCATGTACGATGCATGTGAGTTGTAAACGTTGGTAAAGCGACGTAATTTTCGAAGAAGAAATCATGGAATACGTTCGAGCCTCCACGTATCCAACTAAGCGTTCTTTACTCGAAAACATCCGGGTAAAAAATGAAACAAAGGGAGAAAAAATAAGGAAAATCGTCGTTGGGTCGATGGAGAAAAAAAAAGCCATTACCCACCGTCCAAAGGATAATCCATGTATTTACGAGGATCGCGTGCCAGCCACACTTTTGTGAACGGACGCGCGAGCCGCGGAAATGCGCGTGTCAGCGGTTGCAACCTCAGAGAGTAGACTCCAATCTCTTTCTCTCTCTCTCTCTTTTTTTCTGTCATGAAATTTACCCGACTTAACCGTAAAGTTGCCTTTTCTCGATTTATACTAAAACGAGGAAGGACGCTGATGGACGAAGGCGGGATATCTCGCGCGAGCGACCAATTAGGCGAGAAAGAGACCCTCGGAGGATCTTCGATGACGACGTTGACCGCTCGACGTGACACGTCGGCGAAGAGACGCGAGAACGTGGCACTTTAAAAATTAAAGTTGCCAGCTCCAAGATCTCTTCCGTAAATTCCCTTCGACTGTAATTTGGCCGCGACCGCACTCATCAAACCCAGGACATTGTACCAGCTTTAAACTCCGTTGGTAAGTTTTGCGGTTAGCGCCATCAAAAGAGCGTTCACCCATTCAGATTTTGCCAACCGAACGGTAACGGCTAATGGTTCTAATATTGCAGAAGAGATCATCGTTTGTAGAATTGTAGGCCAATGCTCAACTGGGTGTTGATTAGCTCATCATAGGTTTGTCGGTAGAAAGCTGATATGTGAAGAAGTATATCCTTCAACTGTCCATCGTTGGTTTATCGATACGAGGCCAATGTTTGATGAATCAGAAACTCGCAAATCAAGCCAATTTTCCATACTTTCAAGTATCATCTATTGCCATTTTTTATTCTACTCATCTGGCAGCTCTGATTAATAATTCATCAACTTGAGGAACTGCAAAAACGGACAATCCGATATTTACAATTTGCCATTGTCAATGTCCATTTCCAAGAACCTGGATAACATTCCTTTAGCCAGAAATGATAAATTTGATCGATCGGTAGAGAGCTTGAAATTTCAAACGAAATAGTTAACGAACATTCCAATGTAGGTGGATCAATGTTATGGTAGTTCGTATCTTAGTTTTTGAAAATTGCTGGTCCAAAAGTTTGAATTGTCACCCATAGTTCTAATCATCCGACAGAACTGTGAGATAACGAGGGACAACAGAGCCTGTTCCTAAAGGGTCTCAAGATTAGACGATTCTTCAGTCCAATCAACACTCCCCAATAACACGATAACCGGCATGAGGATTTTTCACAGATGACTCGACCGTTGGTTGTCCTCAAAATCTCATCAACAAGCTCGGGAAGGTTGTAAATGGTCTTATCTAACCGGTCGTCTTCAAATCCACGATATATCCCGGTAATTTGTCTCGAGAGGCTGATAAGCCATCCCAAATAACATTATCCCTCGTTAGGCAATCCTTTACGAACGGAGAACACGGGCGAGAGATAGGGTAACATAGTCAGAGGCTTCCTGGACTTGGGGAGATCTCTCCTGTCGGACAAACCCCATCAAGCTTAGGGTTGGCATTATCTAACCGCTGATCGACAGCTCCAGAGGAAAGAAACACGAAATCACGAACCGGATGAGGGCCTGAGGCGACGTTCTCTTCTGCAATGCTCTGGCTGCAGGTCCCGTTGAATTTGGAAGAGTCAAGAGTTCCTCCATACCCTCCCCCCTTTTCCTCTCTTCCTTTTTCCGTCTCTCTCATTTAGTCTCCGACGAATCCTAAACTGTACGAGGACTCTCATTAAGCACTCCGGTTACGAGCGATTATCAGCCAGCATCTACCTTGTTAGTGGGTAAGCGCGTGAATACGAGAGGTGCTAGGCACTAGATTATCCCGGAGTAGAGTCAAGAAGACCAAGAATAAGATGAAGAGGAAGACGTGGAAGAAGAGTGAGAGCTGAAAAAAGCTGAACCCCTTTTGCAGGGGGTTTCTTCTCGCCGATCTTATCCTGAGATATTGGTAAGCCGACCGGTGCACCAGCTACAGCAGCCAAGGCCCCCGATCCTTTTTCGACATTAGCAGCAGCTCTTTCAGCTCTCTTTCTCTCTCGTACGGCCCACGCCTGACAAGAGCTGCCTCTTATGCTTTTCGGGAGAGTGAGCGACCAGGCGAGAAAGGAAGGATGAGCCTGAAAAGACGACTTTGATGCCGTTGAACGCATTCCAGAATACATCCCACTTCAGCTACCTTGGACACGCGTGGCTCGTCTCATCCGCTCTTCCACGTTCTGCCAACTTTTCCACTTCGTATTTTCCCCGCTGGCAATGACCTAGCGATAAGACGAGAATAGAATGTAAGAAGAAACAAGAGAACTCAAGTTGAAGTCTCCGACCCATCCGGGTCCGACATTTACAAAGATTGCTGGTGTTGGAGCATGGTTCTCTAAGAATACGAAAGAAATAATTATTTCCGAAACAGAACCTAATAGAAACAAGAAAAACTGTTGAAGACCCAACCATTTCGGAACGGACGTCTTCCCGCATATATTGCTGGAGTTTACGCGTTGTCATCGAAGGTCCTGAAAGAAGAAGCAGTTTTCAGAACTAAACCTGATACCAACTACGATGAGAATAATTGGCGCGGTGATGAAGAGATCCATGAAGGTCGATTGGAATTCTGGACCGGCTAAGATGCACCCTTTCAACCGTATCTTCGCTTTTGGTCCTATCAAATCCTAGGGTTCCTATCAAGCAGGACATCCGACGTTGGGCCCAACAAAAAAGGAAGTAACGAAGAAAAAGCAGAAACACTTGGTCATTTGGGCAGCGGGTGCGTCAGGATTCGGATCACAAGGGGGGAGTCGCAATGAAAAATCAACCTGTCGAAAAAAGAATCAGGCTCCTGGGAGTTCCTGTACGTCTCCGGGTTGGAGACCCTTTCAAATACGAACGGAAGAAGAAAAATAAGAAGAAACACTCCCGGCGACTGGCTGTATACACGGAAACCCCCGCCTTCTTCTGGTTTACTAATTAAGACGCCGTCGAAGGGCCGATTGTCTCCGAAACCGAATATCGCTTTGCGGTTCTCGAGTGTTTCCAAGCGCGATGAGGATGAAGAAGTGGTGAGGGGTGGGGGAGGGCCTTGCTCGCGTGCATGCTCGCCCGATCGGATCTACCGGTCCGATTGCCATGGCGGCCGAGTGAATTAAGTCCTCCATGGTCGTAGGTGGGTGGATCCATGGCGGCGAAGAACGTAAATCCTTCGGACGTGTCCATCTCTTGTGGTTCTACGGCTACCGTGCCGTCGTGAGAGCTCACGTCTCGTCTCGCGAACCTTCCAACGATATGTTTATATATACCTCCATTGCGTATAGAGATACACCCATATACCCGTTGTTTCTGTTACTCATGCTACCGTTTCTGTTGTGGTTGCTTCGAGGCCTCGAAAGAGACTCGAAGACGGTTTACCACTGCGAAACCTCATCGTGAGCGGTCTCTCTCTTTTTCCTGATGCCAGAGGCCACACGGCATCAGCTTTGTCTTGTAAATGAAGCTTTGCTGATTCGTATCCGGACATTGATAAATACCGCGAGACCACGCGGTAGTAAAGAGAGAAACCGAGATCTTCGAATACAGCAGTGTTGTATCCAGAGAAACGGGTGCGCCGAGGGGTGGAGGGCTGGATCTTCGGCGTAGACTGGGATGCCCAGCCTCGCTGTCCTTCTCTCCATTGAGTAAATCCGAGAAATCCGAGAGTTGAGAATAGTGACTACAGGGCGGAGATCGCTGGCTCCTCTTGTTCCTTTTCTCGTAACGGAGGAAGATCGCCAATGTCCAATCAATCGGGTGGTATTTTTGTCCGATTCGCGAGTGAATTCTCTACCGTGAGAACATCGCCAAACGAAGCCACTTTTAATATTGAAAATGTACCAAAATTAAATGAAAATAACGTTGAATTTGTTTGTTGTTTTTCGAAAGAATGATCTTTAGGATTTGAATTGGAAAAAATGGATTTTCGATTGATATTGGATCGAAGAGTGTTCGAGTCCCAAGAACTTGCGCTTTGCACTAGGCTGCAGTCGTGCGCATCGCTGTACGCCCGGTCGTCGGTCACCGGCGCTTCAAGATCGCTTAGCTCAACTAGAAGTCCAACGAACAAATGTCTTCGGTATGTAATTTTTCATTTAATCAAACATGTCGAATTTGACATTGGGGAATCGACGTTCCGGCATACCAATTCTTTATTCGGTAAGTTCAACTTTTATCTTTTACTTTTACATCCCGATTCGACGCGAAGAGCATACACGATGAGAGCAGTGAACGAACTTGTCCATCGACTTTTTTCCGCCTAATGCTGCCCGGACTTCGCTAATGGCCCATCGCGATCTGACACGCTCGAAACTCATCGAGGTCCAACTTTTTCGATTTCGGTCTTGGGTCTACACCGTCTCAATCGCTACTCCGGAGGTCTTCGTTGGATTCTCGCTAAGAGCTGATGACGTAAAAAAATGGCGAGATAACATTCGTTCAACGGGAATACATCGAGGAGAAACTGGAGCGTGCAACATCAATCAGATTGTCCAAACTGAACCGTCGAATGTTCTTCAACGGTTATACATTAGAAGATAGAAGATGAAGAACCCTGAGAAAAGGAGTACGGGGTGGAAATGACGAGGGTGTGGTGCGAGGGATCGTTAGCTCGTAAGCTCGTATTCGATCAGTTCGCAGGCTTGAAAAATTCCCCCTCCGTTTTCCCATTTCGGATGTTCCTGCCGATGAGAAAAATTGACCGAAAAATTTGGGGTTGCTGAGAATTGATCGGGGGATGTTACCACACCAGAAGTTTACGGCCTAAGTATGGTTGAAATTTTTTTTTCGAGGATGGAAGAGGTGCCGGAAGAAAGGTGTGGCGATTCTGATGTTCCACAACGCGCTACCGGCATAGAATTCTCGCGGTGATAAATGGTAGGAAGAGGATATCTCGGGCTCCTCTTCGCGCAGCCGGTCCCCCCCATGAGAACGGTTCTTTGATTCACGGCTTCGAAACATGACATGAGATCACTATCAGGAAGGATTGGACAAGCGAAAAGGAGTTGCTTCTCCTTTTTTTTGTCCAATTCTTCTTGACACTTGATTCCTGCTCCTTTCCAATCCAATTGACGAGTCCATTCGCTGAACCAGTTGAGTTACCAGCTTGGATCAAATGACGGAATCACTTTGAACGTTTCCGGATTTACAAACATTCGATATCACGAAACCTAATCATTGGAATCCGTTCATGGCAGTTACATTGTTTGCTACGAGCACGTTTATGCGGTCGGTACTGAACAATGAGGATGACGGGACCCAAACGTGAATCTTATTGAATGATTTTGCTGACTCGCATGTCCGGACGCGTGACGAATCCTATATAGAACGGCCCAGGAACAACGTGCGTTGAATTAATAAGTACGGATCTTAAAGGTTGTCTTTTATTTCCTATGATGCGTCGGTAGCCAATGTACAAATGATGCTCGCGTCAAGCGGTGTTTTCTTCGTCATTAGACTAATGGGCTTTAAACAATGATTCTGCAAGTTTTCCATGATCGTGAAAATGTGGAAAAAGACCGGAACGATGGCCCACGTGTACCCTGGGATTTGACGATTTTAATCGGTGCAGCCGAGTAATGGAATATCCCCGGTGTTGTCCTTTGAAAAATCTCGAAATCCGGTTTTTTTAATCGAACGATTACGCAAAAATTAAACAAAAGCTAGTGAAATACTCAATTTTACTAGCTAGTCAAATTTAAAAGCTAGTAAAATACTCTATTTAACCAGCAATTTTAAATCAATTACTATTTGCTAAAAAATACAATTTACTATTTTACTAGCTATTTTGCAAATACTGCAATTAATTATTTTACTAGCTTTTATCAAAGTTTGACTTCTGTGAAATGCAAAAAGGAAAATAGATATTTTGTCCACTTCTCGATAGTCACCTAGAAGTAGCATGGTAAATAAAAAAAAATGTTCGTCTTTTTGATACATTAAATAAAAGCTCGTTTTGAAAAATATTTTTTCTACGCACAAACGTTGCATCGCGATATATTTTCCGTTGACCAAAACCGAGTATCGTAGTTCCTTTAGAAAACATAAATTAAGAGACGATCTCTTTCACGAGTCCAAATGTTCCAAATTGGGAGGCAGCGAAAGACGCGAAAATTTGTAGCTCATTCTTCGGGGTCGATCGAACGAAAAGTGCGTTTGTAGCACTGGCGCAAGATGCGCAAAAGTAAAGAAAAAAAAAAAAAATAGAAAAAAAGAGACATTCGTAAAGGTCGCACGCGTCGGTCAGCGATGGGGTCAAAGGACTTTTCTGGGTGCTGAAGACTTTTGGGTATCCATCCGCGAAACGAGCGACACAACTGGTCATTCTTTGTGGGGTGACAATGACCGTCCGTATAAATGGCATTTTCTTTGCTTTCCTTCTCGTTCGTTCACTCGTTCACGAATTTATGCACCGTGAAATAAAAATCTTTTCGTCTAGTTTTACTCGTCATTCTCCGCTTCGTCCTTTAAAAGCCGAGGTTGAACGCCGTCCGAAATTTGTCCATTCCTAAAGTTAGGCCACGTACACATATCTGCTTCCTCATAAGCTTTCCAACCATCCAAGGTTTAACGACTATTAAAACTAGATTACCCGCGAAAAAATCCACGAGCGCGTGTCCCTTTGAAATACGAATGCTTAATCTACGATTTAGTCGGTTTTCGAAAGGTCGAATACCGCTTTCACCGGCGCTACGCCGGATAACCAATTTTAATCCCGAATTAAAGTGCACCCTCGAGTATATACTCGAGTTAATTTGCCATTTTTGTACCCACGTAAAAACGTGACCCACCAAACTACTCAAAATCATACTCAATACTTACCAACGGATTTCAACTTTTAATCCGCCTTAATTCTGGCACCCTTTCGACACTTTGGATCTAGGGAATACCTTCAGAAACGGAAATCCAAGAAACGAGGAAGCAACGAAACCCACGTGCCTCCGTGACAAGCAAAAGCTGTCATTCATCATCATCTTCGTTTATACGTGTATGGTACGATGCACTAACCATCGAAGGAGTTAAATGACACCTAATTTGCAAATATTTCTCTCCCCCCTCTTTCTGCTTCGAGCTCTAGTCGCAAATTCGTTAGTGTACAAATACCTGGTTTGACATATGTACTTCGTGTTTCCGTGTATAGACGTCCTATTCATCGTACGCGTGGCCCTCTTCCCATCCTTTACCATTTATTCCGTCTGTACGTTTACTCTTCGATGTATATTTATATATACAGGGTGACCGGTGATTCGACTTATTTCTTGAAATAAATCGTTCTTGAGATTATCCCTCAACTAGGGATCTTCGAATATGATGGTTTTCGATTTTTTGGAATTTTCAGCAAATGCGAAATTTGAGAAAAAACAATCGAATGCTTTGCACCAAGAATAAATCATTTTAAAAAATGGAACAGTTCTTACTGAACATTTGTTCGATTGTTTTCCAAAAACTGTAAAGCTAATAATGAAAATTAAAAAGAAATGCAAAATTTCAGGATATCGAAATGTGCGTAATTTTTTAAATAAAATATCAGCCGTTGAAGATCTTTTATTCCTAAGATTACGTCAATTTCGAGGAAGTATTTGTTATTAACTTGATTATTCAATTATCAGCTTCCGGAAGAATACTGCCTACTTTAATATTCTTAGTTGAATGTATATTTTTTGATTGGGAAATTTGGAATCCTGGAGAATTCGAAAAATTAGGAAATTGGAAATCCTGAGGAATTCGTAAAATTGGGAAATTTAAAATCCTAGGAAATTCGGAATACTGGAAAATTTGTATAATTGAGAAATCCGAAATCCTGAGGAATTCGTAAAATTGGGAAATTTAAAATCCTAAGAAATTCGAAATACTGGAAAATTTGTATAATTGGGAAATTCGAAATCCTGGGAAATTCGAAAAATTGGGAAATACGAAATACTGAGAAATTCGAAATCCTGGGAAATTTGAAATCCTCGTAAATTTTAAAAGCTTGCAAATTCAAAAAATGGAGAAAATCGAAATCCTTGGAAATTCGTCAAAAAAATAGTAAAACCGCAATAACTCGATAATTCAATTAAGATCCCAACATAACGAGATTTAATTCGATAGGAAGAAATTTTTCGAAATAATCTTACCAAGAAAGAATCTTAAAACTTCGAAAAACCGGTCACCCTGTATACACCGAGGTTTCACGAGGGGCGTTCACCATGTATCTCCTTCTCGCTCCTGCACGAGGAAAATGAAAAAACGAAGGTAAGAGGAGAAGAAAGGAGGATGAAAAGGGCGAGGAGGGAGGTCCATTGGAGTATCGGGCTCTTACGTGCCACGCGGGCAGGACCACGCAACGAGAGAGGAACTCGTACAAAGCGTATTATGTACAGAGACGTAAAACGAAATGGGAGCGAGATATCCGACAGGGGCTGTTTCGTATATACATACAAGTGAATTGAGAGGTGAGGAGGGAAGAGGAAGAAGCCGTCATTTTTGGAGCAGAAGGCAGATAGAACGAGACGCGAAAGACAGAGCGAAAAGATCGTGGGACGAGGAGGGTGGCGGAGGAAGGGGGGGGGGGGGTAAGGACACACACGAGGATCGTCCGGAATCGAGTTGCCTGGAGGAGGACCAATGAGATCCAATCCGCGTACATACGTTTGTAATTTTATTCGTACTCGATCCTGTCCACGTGTACATGGAAAAACACAGATAGAGAAAAGAAGGAAAAGAGATAGAGTGAGAACCGCGAGGAATCTGAATCGGTCGAAGAGATTGAACCAGAATGAGACTTCAGGATGGCGGGAGAATGAGAATTGAAACAACCGAAGATACAAAAGAAGCAAAAGGAAACTCGTGGTTGAACGGAGGGAGTAGTGTGGAAACGCCAAAGAGGAGAAGGAGGAAACAAGGAGGATAGAGGAGGAGAAAAGAGAATAGAGGAAACGGGAAGCAGAGGTGAATACGAGATTTTGAATCGTGGAGCGTTTCGTTCTCTGTATCTCGTGTACAGGTTTGTCCAGATATCAAGGCTATCTTTTGATTGGATAACAATCTGTAGTCTGATGTATATGACCATCAGAATTGCCCAAGCTACACATTTATATTTCATGATATTTTTGTTGGATCATTGATACTGACTTTTGATTATTAAGTCATGTGTAAAAACAGAGAAATCAACGAATTGAAATTTCATTATTAGGGATGACGAGTAATAAATCGATTTTCTAATGTAATCTGGATTTTTGTGACAGCACGGTAATATAAGTATTATTGTTACGTAAATCGAAGGAAAGTCAGTTATCGAATATAAATATTATAAGAATGAAAGATTTGATAAATTAATTGAAAGTCTATTGATATCAATCAATTACGAGGAAAATGGTTCATAAGATTGTTCTTTTTTTTATTCTTATAATATTTATATTCGGTTACTGATTTTCAATAAATGGTATTTAAAAAAATTATTTTTCATTTTTTAGCTTTATTCTAAATGTTTGGAAAATGACAAAAAAACAAATCAAAATGTTGTACCTATATTTTTATATTTTAATATAGTGTAATATTATATCAAATTTTATATAAAATATTATATATATTTATATATAATTTATACACGTCTCGGTAAAAAGAAATCGAAATCCAATTTATGAAACGGATTTTTCGTCTTGACTCCTAGTAAAAAATAATTTATTTTAACGCGAAACATTCATTGAGATAAAATCGATCGATTGTGAAACACTCTGTACTCTATTTTCGACATGCCTATACGCGAGCAAACCAATCTTGATTTAGTGCTTCAGACTTCGATACCGAGCACACGGCTCGACTGTTTACTCTCTTCTCCTTCACCCTGTTCCCCCTCTTCTTTCTTCTTCTCTCCTTCAAACGTCTCGTCCGTGCAATCGGTGAAAATATACTAACTCGGGAAACTCATACGTTGCATCCTGCGCTCTATCTCTGTCACGAAGAAACGCGACTGCGCAAATCTGTGCTCCATTCGATCGATTGACTCAATGCGTTTTATCAGCTCGATAAACACGATGATTATTAGGTAAACCATTTTTTATTTTACTTTTTATTTTCCGGGTCACTAAATTCATCACGGCGTGGTCAATTTTCCAAGTTTTCTTCGAACCTTCTCTTATCAATGATAAGAACTCAAGGTGTAATTAAATACAGAAGAAAATCGTGTTTCCAAAATTTCAGAATTAATCAGACATACGAAATATGCACCGAAAACAAAAATTCATTTCAAATTTTAACGTGATTTTAAACAAAAATTCTGGAGATTCTCATTTAATTTTTCAGACCAAAATAAATCACGTTTTTTTCTTTATAGACGTTTCGAACTGTTATTATTATTATTTTAATTTACTCTTGTTTATTTTATTTGCTTCTTTTTGATTTACTTGACTTTAATTATTTTTCCAAAAAAAGATAATAATAAAAGTCCATACTTTTTTTAAAATGAATATAAGAACAGTTCGTTTTTGTTTGTTGGGTTAAATTTTCGTAAGAACATTTCTTCGCTGTATAATTACAGTCAATTAAACTTATAAAAAGATTAGATTTTAAAAGCTCTTGTATCAACAATGTTGTCGCAATCTGTCACACTATACGTGTTCCACGATCGTAATTCAAAGGTAAAAAAAAATTTGACATCCTCGATGGTTGAAATAAATCTGAAAGCTTGAAGTTTCATTATTCAATAAACAATTAATCGACGTTTTCGAATGACGGATTCATTCAGATTTATTGTTTTTGAAGTCAGTTGGTTGAAAAGAACCAGCATTGACGTCATGGACGTTCATCGTCTTCCTCCTCCTCGTCCTCCTTCTCCTCCCCCCTCCCTTCCTTCCTCGACATAGGCGAGTCAAGAAGCACAAAAGTTGAATCTCTCGTATTTCACTGCTCTTGTATACATGCATTCTCGTTCGCGGAGGTAGCGAAAGAGCAAAGGATATCGCGGGATGAAAGAATATAAGAAAGGAAGAGATAGCGTTGGGGCTTCTCGAGCGCGGGAGTAAAAGCGATCTCGCGGGGAGCCCGTTCCCAGGCTCTGGACCGTTCCCGGCGAGAGTTCGATCGTATCTTCGCGAGGATTTATTGTTTGGTAAATCATTTAGTCGCTGCCAAGCTGCCGCGAGCGGCCCCTCGTGGAGGATACCGAACTTGTGCTGCGTACTCCCTGTCCGCTTCCCTTTCTCCTGTACTCTTTCAACCCCCCCTCCCGCCATAGCGGTTCTCATCCCCCTCTCCTCCAACCCTCTTGGTGTATCTCCCTCTTTCTCCCCCTCTTGGTTGTTCGCGCAGTTTTCTTTTCGGCCTCCCTATCTTTTCGCTCTTTCCTTCTTCGCTCTTCGTTCTTCGACATTCTTTTAATTTTTTTTCCCCGGGTATTTTTTTTTTTTGGCGGTTTTTTTATATTCCGTTTATTCTCTTCCTACCCCGAAGCCCTTCGCCGCCGCGGTGTCTGCCGTCTCGTTCACCCCGATTCATCGGACCTCTCTCCGATGTTGTTTTTATTTTGTTTTTTTTATATTTTTTATTTATTTATTGTTATTATTATTGTTATTATTTCTCTCGTACGTTTTCTCGTACACTTTCTTGTCCTCTTTACTCTTCGTGAATAAGCGAGAGATGTTGGGGGGATGTATATATATATATATAACAGGGAAGGGGGGGGTAACGAAAGAATCGTTTCGGAAGAAAAATTTAATGTAATGTTTATACTGATGGGGTATAAACAACGATACCTGACGTTTCGGTATTGATATTGATACGGACGTTACGACTTGTACGATAAGCACTAGTCGAAAGGGAAACTTAGTTTTACACTTCCACTTGGATGGTTAATATCGAAAGATGAAATTGTTGGTTTTAATTTGGAAAAAGAGAATAAAATTTGGAATACTTAATGATCGTAATGATAATAAATATATTGTAATATTATATCATATTTTATATAATATTTCTATAATATTATAATAATAAATATATTGTAATATTATATCATATTTTATATAATATTTATATAATATATATTTATATTTATATATAATAACGTCTCAGCGAAAAAAAAAAGTCGTATCAAACGGATTTTCGAAGAGAACAAAGCCAGCTTCACTTTGAAAACCCTAGGATGAGCTGGGAACAATAAAACGAAACGGTAACCCGATCAATCCCGCGAATCGTGAAAAGAGTAATATCGTTAAAACCGCCAGTACGGAAATTCATGGTAATAACTTAATCGTGCATCCACGCCACGGCGAATACGAAGTGCACGCAACGTCGATGGTGCAACTTGGCATAAGCCGGCATCGCTGACGGATCTCGGATTGGTTCCGCAACGAACCAAAACCGAGAGCTGCGAAACGCGAACTTTCGTATAATTCGATTTCGCCGATGTTTTTTTCGATGTTCCAACGAGCCGTACTTTTTATGGCGTATGCGTTTCGCGAGGAAGCGAGTTTTTTTTTTTTTTTTTTGAGAAAAACGTTGCATTCGTTTCGCTAGTTTGAAGGTTGGATAAATAATGAAAAATAAAAATAAAACATGATAATATAAATAATAAACTAATAAAAAAATAAAATAATAAAGAAATAAAAAAAATAATGATAATACTATAAATAATAAAATGATAAAAAATACAAAATAAATAAACAAAGAAAACAAAAGAAGAAAAAAAAATGAGACGGGGGGAGGTGGTCGGACGAGGAAGTGGCGAGGTAGCGTGGGAGGTACGACGAGGAAACGCCGGGGAGCGAGACGCCCGGAGGCAAAGAAGGTAACGCGGATAACGGTGAGAGCGCGCGACAGGCACGCGCCTTTTCTCCTCAGTAGGGTCCAAGGGCTCGAGAAGGAGGAGGACGGAAAGAGATTTAGAAGAGAGGAGAACGTCGACGATTTCTTTACGGGAGGAGCGGGGGGAGGTTTGGAAGGGTCGAGGGAGGAACGGAGAGAAGGAGAGAAGGAGAGAAGGTCGAAAGGAGAAGGGCGGAGGGCCCGAGGGCGAGGGGAGAGACAAAGACGTAAAAAACAGTCGAAGAACCCGGCGGTGGGTTACAGGTG
The DNA here is from genome assembly GCA_030523105.1 of Ophioninae sp. A BG-2022a. Taxonomy (NCBI): domain Eukaryota; kingdom Metazoa; phylum Arthropoda; class Insecta; order Hymenoptera; family Ichneumonidae; species Ophioninae sp. A BG-2022a. The sequence goes on along the minus strand of JAPYZI010000234.1, from coordinate 11,813 downwards.
CAACATCGTCGTATATTAAACCCCGTTGTATTCGTGCATCGACTCTGACGAGGATCCACACCCCCTCAGCCAGTAATCCCTCCCTCCCTTCTCTTCCCTCTTTCGCCTCTTTCTCGTACAATAAAACCTATCTTTAATCCCTCCCTTCCTTTCCAACCATTCCTCATGGTTCCAACCATTCCGCAATTTTCCAATTTACGTTTCGCTTCGAAGCAGTAATTACGCAATTGCGTACGGAACATCGAGGCCAGCAGAAACGAGATAACGGAGAGACACACTTAAAAAGAAAAACAGTCGGTATAGAAAAGGCCCCGGGGAGAGATATAACCCCGACGTGTCCTCAAGAGTAAACCTTAACTCCTCCTTCTCAAACCCGGATCAAGGAAAAATAATGGAGGCCCGGGAAGGAACGCTCGTCGGTACTTTGACGTACAGGTGCAAAGGAATCGAGATCGACGCCAAAAGTCTCGTGTTTACTACTTTCAGAAATGAAACTTGGATATTTTGGGTTGGGAGGGAGATAGAGGAAGAGGAGAGACGATTTTCATCGTTGAAGACGAATTTTAGGTGTGTAGGTCTGGATGTCCACCGTTACCATGAAATTGCTGCTGGTGGGTGTATCAACGGGTACCCACAGTCACTCAATTGCAACGTGCACTTGTGCGTTCATTGGAAAATTGATGGGGAGGTAGAGTTCGCGAATGGCCAACATTTAATGACTCCTGATAATTCGTACCATTCGATTCGCTAGCGCAGATTCATCATTAGTCCAATACGTTTGATTACAGTTTGCAACGTTATTTTCAATTCTACCTCGAATCAGAAGCTTTCATTGAATTCACATGGATAACCCATTACTCGACTGAAAACTTCAACGATACAAAAAACAATAGATATTTTCCATTAGTTCTGTTATTTATTGTGATTACGAAATTGTTTCAAACGAACTTTAAGCATGCAAAAAAAACTGTGTGAACGCAAAAAAAGTATCTTCGTGATGAGTAGGATAAACAGTGATAACTTTGATTGAAAAATCGACATGGACCTGCCATGTGACATTAAACGTCTAAATATTATAATTATTTCGAGTTTTATTGGATTTTGTTGGGTTGGGCACTCACTGCCACATGCAAACGCTCCGACAGCCACTAGCGTCTGATTCGTTGTCTTTAAAAATCGATAATACTTCAGGGGTTGATCCGGGAATCATACATGCTTATATCAATCGACTCAAATTTTCATCCTCAACCTCCAATTTCACGGATTACATTCCTTCGTACATCCTGTATAGTATATATGTATATCAATATAATATGAAATAAGTAATTTTTGTTTAAATACGTGATTTTTGGTATCAAAACCCATTGAATCCCTTAGATTCTATCAGGTAAAAAAGAAACACGTCAAAAAATAAAAAAAAGAACGTTCCATGTACGTGGCAACCGATATTTTCGGAGACCCTTTGAAAAGTTCGAAACAATGGACCCAAAAATCCATGGAGAAATAATTATGATTATGATCAGTGATGAAGGAACGGTGTGTAGGATTCGGAAATTGTTATCCTGAATACGAAGGAAGATCAATGTGCCGGATCTGTGCCATTTCGGTTGCTTCTGGCCTCGACCTTTTTTTCTCGTATTAGATATACGTCGGTATAATTACTTTTCAAAGGTTTTTGAAAGTGACCAGCAAAGTATACGGGGAACTTAGTAATACTTCGATGTGGGACATCCAAGGGTGCGAAGAGATCGCGTAGAAATAGCCACGGGGTCGAAACGGATCCTTCGAAGCGTAGGCTCGATGATCATCGCTAGAGTCGATTTTGGAAAGACTATTATTCAGCGTTGAATGTTTCTTGGACGAAATGACATAGAATTTGCGACTAGGTTCTCAAATTGATACAGTCGCGCGCCCATTTCTCTTTTTTCTTTTTTTTTTTTTCGTTCCTTCTCTGCTGGCTTGTTCACGTAATTGGTAAATTAATTTGGAACTGTGAGTTTTGGGTTAGCCGGGGTACCACTTTCTCGCGAACGGTACATTATAAACCAATTACTGGATCCTTGATTGAACGGGAAGCCGGTTTTAAGGTCGGTCCAGAATTCGTTTCCATCATTCATGAGAAAGAAACAAATCCCCTCCAAAGATTGGATTACACCACTCGCCAAATCAGAATCTTACGAATTGATCCGCGGAACTTTCCGATCAATCATACGGATGATCAATTATTGATGAAGATTCGATGAGTATGGACGTCTACTTAAATTAACAAAGAGTAACGATTCCTCTCTTCGATCCGTTGTCCATGCTGTATTTTTTCGTCTTATCCGACCAAGAAACTAAACATTTATTTCTCCTCTGGTGAAATCCCTAACTTATCGAATGATAATCCAGATTAAACTTTCTACCGCAATTGCTATACCGGAAGGTTTGAAAAGTAGCTTGCTTTTCCAGTCGTCGCGTCATCATGCTTCACCAACAGTTTCAATAATGTCCCGATGATGTATACGGAACTCTTTTCATCCTCAGCCTCGCTCCCTCACTTCCTCAATTACGTCCAATCGAATGGGTTATATTCAATCAGTCAGCACTTAATGACTCGAATTAATGGATACCGAACAGGGAGGGGGGGGACTTGGACATATGGAATCTGCATCTGGACCCCTTATTGACTGGAGAAAGCCTATTTTCCGTAATTCAACCGCAATTTACTTGTCACTGGTATTACATTAAATTGGTATTGATACTCATGGAAATATAATAAGGAAAAACGTTTGTCCATGTTGATACACTGGTACACATTTTATTTGGCACCTTCTATTAGGTTGGGAATTAAGTTCTTAGCGTTTTCTTTTTTTTTACAGCGAATTGTTTTTACAATCCTTTTTTTTTGTTTTTGTTTACAAACTTTTTGTTTTGTTTTTGCTTACAAAAAAAGTTTTTGTTTTTGTTTACTAAACAAGTTTACAAACTTTTTTTTGCTTTTACAGCGAATTGTTTGTACAAACTTGTTTTTACAAACTTTCTTTTTGTTTACAGCAAATTGTTCACTGTTTGACAAAGTGTATAAGGATCATTCGATAGAGGTATTTCTGCTCTACAAAACTGGGCTAATCGTCTTTTTGCGTAATTAATTTTTTTTTAATTACTTTTGAGGCTTAGAAAGAGAAGATATCCAGGAGGTGAAAAGCAATATATTCGACACCTGATTTTCGAATTATCGACAACATTTTCGACGTTGCAAATGTTTCAGCAGCACTTTTACCTCGAGCTGCTTCAGCAGCATTTTCACCTCGACGAAAAGCGAAGTAGAGCAGGTGTCGAAAATTTTGATTTTCATATACCATTTCTAAGACTCGAAATTAATTAAAAAAATTAAATTAGCAAAAAAGACGATTGGCATAGTTTTGTAAAGCAGCTGTATCGAATGAATATTATACACTTTGTCAAACAACAAAAAAATCGTTGTGAAATAAAAGAAAATATAAAAACGTTACGTATTTATTCCCCAACTTGATATTTACGTATCTCAACGTTTGTATGACTTTCTCATTTATTAGCAAAAAAAAAACACTAGAAGTGTACAAAATTATAACTAACCTCGTTTGTTAATAATAAATCAACATTTTTCCTACTGGTCGTCTCTACCATAATCTCCCCCGGACTTACCGGTTATTTTTTTTACTAGATTTTGCCCACACAGTTGTGATATCATAATTACGTAATCCCACGATGATTACGCTGTTTCCATTCGGGTCAGCAATTAGCCGCATTATGAGTACATCGTTCCTTTTTCATTTTACACTTACAGTCTATTTTATAACGCCATACACGTTTTTATAGTTATTTATGATTCGAGACAGAAATATTAAGAGCACTGTACGTCGTTATATCCTTGCTTCGTTAGTGACTGAGGATTACGTCTCCACGAATACATATATGGAGATATGTGAAAAGTAGTTGTTAAATTTGTTCATTGGAACGATTAATGTTGAATATATTTTTCAATTGCGTACAGAAAGATGCAATAGTGTATTAAAAAAAAAATAGTCAAAATCGAGAGAAATGTAAAGCTGTAGAAATACAAAAATCAACATCACTGATCATTAGGATTTATTATCCTAATTGAGATTGATGAATCCTAAAAATCATCATTATTCTTATAAGGATTTCGTAACACGTTGATGACGATCGATTTCATCAATTTTCAAATCTGAGATATGACGTCTGAAATTTCATAGGAGTGAATTAAAGGTTTAAGGGTTTCTGGAAAAACAATATAAGATACCGAGCCTATGTAAGGCCCACCTTATTTGTTTTCAAGTATAAAAAAAAACTATGAATTTTGAAAGTAAAGAAAAATGTGTTTATTTAATCATCTATTTAATAATCATTTTGATTGAAAAGACAATGTTTACTATTAACTGGAAGCTTCTTTTAAAAAAAAAGCGTCTTCGACTCGTTGTAACTTCGTACGAAAAAAAAAAATTAAAAAATATATATAATCTTCAATGTTAAACTTCAATTTTGATAACGACACGTACACTGCTGATAAACCACTACATATAATTAGAATAAAGATTAACTAAGTAATATTGACAAAATTTTTTTGATTTCGAAAGTTTTCGTACGTCAAAATTGAATAAACGCTTACGTGGGATCGCACGCGCTGCCTTTTATCGACTGCAAATTTGTTTGGGTTTGCCACAACGCGGCGTTTGGTATGGAAATTGCGGCCATTCAAAGTTAGACACTCAACGATGAGAGCTCAATTCGTATTTGACTTTGTAGTTTTGGATATTCAAAAAGTGGGCTTTATTAGGCACTGGGCTTTAACATAGATACCTTATTGATTACAAAAAAATTTTTAAGTTTTTTCCAGTGTGATCTAGAGGTCGTTTCATCAATCGAACGGTCGAGATCATTATGATTGGTTATCCGAGTACACTTGCCAACAAATAAAATCACGATTGTTCCAGTGTTTCCAAATAAGGACAAAAGTTAAGGACGGTCCTCAAAATCACTTTTCTCTCTGTACACATAAAAAAAAAAAACAAAAAAAGACAAAAAATGGGAAACAAAAAAATGGAAGATTCGTACGTCCACGCGTACATACATAAATACGTAAATTTGCATAAATAAAAAGTAACGCGAATTTCTTGGAGTGGTTTGTACCTACCGCCGAGGAGATCGGTAATTGCCGGGTGGTGAAATCGCGTGTGAGCGACGACGAAGACAACGACGAAGATCACGTGCGGAAGAATGAGGAACAAGGAACGTGCGGTGCTCGGGTTGGTAAGCTAAAGTTATCCATCCTCTTCTTACCGTCAACGACGACCAAGGGTGTAAGAATGTGCGCGTGCCTTTATTTATTTTGCATAATTATTCGAGTTTGTGCGTCGAGTACCGCGTTTCCCCCCCTCCTCGTAGCCTCGGGGAGCTAACACAGCCTCCGGTCAAAAATCCCGTCATCCCTCTTCCTCTTCATCATTCTCATCTTCGCGTTCGTATTTTCATCTTTCGGTTCAACGAAACACCGGCTCGTTTGGTACACGCGTATAACCGAGCTCACGAATGCGAAGTATGCACGAGGGTTTCCGGCGGGACTTGAAGAGGAGTGTCATCGACTGGTCCAATGAAAACTCGATTCGAATCGTTGGATTTTCAACCGGTTAAGTTTTTTGGTTTGGATGCCCCAACTTGAGGAAATTGCGGTCAAAATGGGATTCTTGTGAAGTGTAAGTCTAGGGTAGTTGGCCATGGTTTTTCTTAAACGGCATTTTTAAAAAAACCAAACAAATAACAAGGATTTTAGTTGGTTTTTGATTTTCTTTTCGACAAAAATTTACGGGTTGCTCCCACGTCATGAAGAGAACTTAACGGTAACTAATGCCACCTAGCCAATAGTCCCGTTCATTATTTCAGTGGGCCATCTTTCCCCTAAGGCCATTTACTCCGATATTACCCTAGATCTTCAATGAAACAAATAATTTTCGCTATAATTTAACCGTTCGTATTCATACTGGGTTGTTTTAACCCATACATTTTTTTTTGCTTTACGTATTTGTCAACGCAACTGCTTCGATCGAACGTGCTGGCATTTGTTCATCGTTTTTGTCCAAATGAAAATTAAGGGATCATTTACTATAAAATATGGATCATTTACCGTAAAAAAACGTCTCTACGAAAAAGAAAACAAAAAATGAATATTTAATGAAAAACAGCATGGGTTAGATTGACACAGTATGCACTTATAGGTTGGTGGCGGAAGTGTCCACTCGAAGGGATTACTATAAAACTTGATTCGAAGTGAACATTCGTTTCCGTTTGAATTTTCTACGATTTATCGCTTTTTTGTGGTGTAAATACTTAACGATGATCCATTAGGGGAAAATGGTTTTCAGATTCCAGATTTTGAAATACAGAATGTTACCTAACCTCGCTATTCAGATTTTATATTATTTTGGATTTATTAAGAATGCATCTAATACGTAACTAGACACGTCCATATTAAATGTCTAGAAATGTCTATACCCCAAACAAACCCAAACAAACCCAAAAAACGTCGCATTTCATTCTGTAAAAAATCCAAACAAATGTTTTGTCCTCGTTACTTAGAGTACCAAGAGTATCAAGTTTAACCAGAAGATATTTCATCGGAAAAAAATTCATTGAACCCAGGAGTATCGAATTTTGAATGATCGAATCCCACAAACGAGAGAGCTGCACTTTATCCACCAAAAAGGCCAACGTATACCTAATAACATTTCGTGAATGAGATGGAGCAAGCTCATACGTGAAAATATTCCACGTGAATATCATTGTTTCTTTTTTTTTGTATTTGTTATACGAGGGCACAAATCTCCATTGTGAGCAAATTCATGATGATGCGAAAACAGAAGTAAAAGAAAATAAAAATAAAGGAAAAATGAACGATGCAGTCCTCTCGGAATATCGTATCACTTGTACCTTGTAGAGCGATAATAGTCGGGTATTCCGTGTTTTGCGGCGGTTTTGTGGTCATCGAGGCCGATTTTTCAGCTTCTCTCGGCTTATTGGCCACTTCAGAATTTACCAGGTAATATATACGGGCTCACACATAGGGACCTCTGTACGTTGATACTATTCGAGCTTCTGTATATATACAGTGGAATGCCCGCTCGTGTTGGAAATTCGAGCGAACTCGAGTACGAAATTAGTATTCATTAGAGGGTCCACGTGAGATTTTCGACGAGTCACGTGGAAATAATTAAGGTAAGTGAGGGGTCCGCTTGCGGTTAGACTCTCGCAAGTTTTGGTATAAGTAAGAGAAAGAGCGAGAGGAATGAGTGAGGAAACGATTTACCAGGGCGCCTAATGGCCATTCGCCTCTCCCTTACCACCACCCCCCTGTTCCCTCTTCTTCTTTTCCTCGTCCTTCGTTGGCCCAACTCCGATCTTTCCTTTCATTCTTCTCTTCGCTCCCGTACGTCGCCTCTTTCGTTCCTTCTCTTCCTCCTCCAATGGCCATCGCTTTAGCTAAGAGAGCAAGAGAACAACATTCGGGGCGAATGGTCATCGCTCCCTTAACTCTATCCTCTCGCGAATTCTCGTATTTTTTGTACCCTTCCACTTCTCCCTTTCTCACTTTCTCAATTTCGATATCTCTTTCTTTCTCTCTCTCTCTCTCTCTCTCTCTCTCTCTCGCTTTTGGAATTCTTACCAGCGTACTACACTTCTCCTTTGATTTTTCTCGTTCCGTTACATATCACTCGTACCAGGTATCAACATACGACCGCAATGATTCCTCTGGAGTTCCTTCCGAAATCTAATTTACATTCGGCAACCGGCTGATCCCCGCCACTCGAGTAAACCAATCTTGAGCCTCTCCGCGAGTAAGTTTGATTTATCGTCGACTGATGGAAAATAATTAAATACTCGAGAGATTCGGACTACGCAGGGGTAGGGTCAGGGCCAAAGTTCGGCCAGTGACGACGTTCTCGTTCCACGAGAAAAGCCAGCGAACAAATGAGGGCAGAAATTCCATTACGGGGCTGGTGAATTTGTAAGGTCAATGACACAGAGATTGCAATCTCATTCTGACTGGGAAATCTCTTTGGTATCACGCTTCATCCTGTTACGTATTATATTTTTGACATTTTTATTTGATTTAAGAGTTGGACGTAATTGGATCAAATTGAACGATCAAATTTTTTAAATCGATTACAAATCATTTCGAAATTTCTTTGTTCGTATATTAATTTATATATTTAATGTCGGGATAAAATATTATTTAGGCAAGTAAACAATTTCACGAAAAACCTTGAAACTTGACAGGCTCCATGGTATATTTGATTGTTGTTTTTAAAAGTCATCATATTTATTGAAAACGAGTTATTTTTCTTATTATTATTATTATATGCCAGTATCAATTAAATAAAACGTTCCCTTTCTATTTTACGAAGAAAAGTTACATAATTAATATCAACAAATAATTAAAAACGACTTAAAAAAATGGTATACCTTACTTTGAGAAAATAATTTCGAAAAATAACGCGTTTAAAGTTTCACTAGCTTTATCTCAGTTCAGCAAACTGAAAATCAATTTTGTCGTAATCATAAACTTATCAATCATTGAATCAAAGTTCAATCAAACTTCCAAATCATCATCTTATCGTAAACAGAAATTTCAATCTGTTAATAATTCGTACAAAATCGACATAATCTCACAAATGATCGAAATTCTTTTTTTTATCGACGGTCAAGTATACAATAAAAAATCGAGGATCAAGCTCCATAGAAATCATAGACGCGGATGTTGAAAAATTTATTCAGCACTAAAAATGTTTCACCCTTGAGAAAGTTCGTTTTTAAATGTTCGTTTATCTCATTTGCAATCACGAGACACTCACATATTTTACAAGTTTTTAATTTTAGTTGGTGCGAGTGACGAACGGTTTTTCAAAATGTTTACAGTAGCTCAAAACTTTATTTTTTTCAAAAAGCCTATTTGGACAATTTTAACTTTGAATAAACATTTATTTCTGCATTCTGGTTTCGAATTAAGTATTTTTATTCGAATTGAAAGTTACGCCCCTGATAAAGCAGTTTATATGTATATGACAGTCAAATATATGCACGTACACCCGTCAATTTGAACCATGATGATAATTTACCAAATTTAACATTCCCCCACTTGGAACTATACAAAGATAGACGTTGGTTGGGTGCCCGCCGTATACAGTAGATTAAGTCTCTCGCGCTATTTTTTTTCTCCGGGTGATAGATCCGTGCGAGTTAATCCACAGCATGTGCCGAGTGTACCAGACACCTGTCCCTTCGTCTTACGCACGTCCTGGCATCTCGTACTGTAGGGCCCCCTTGTTGACTGTCTTTTCACAAAACTGACCGACGAATTTTATGACCAGTCTAATGAAGTCGTTTCTGGAACTATGGCGCCACCCGAAGCAACGAAGACGCGATCTTATCGGATCTTGATCAGGAGCGAAGAGAAGCGACGAATTTATATTTATTTTTTTTCCCCGATGTATTAGGATCGACAATGTTGTACATATAACATAAATAATTCCGTTGTAAATACGAAATTTCGATGATAATCGAAGATTTTGTATTTTTATTTTGACTCCGAAGCGATTTCATAAAATTTAAACATTTTTAACAAATTAATTCGTTTTCAAACAATAATTAATTTTGGTCTGACGTAAGAAACGGAATATTTGAATTTGTTCCTCGAAACGGACGGGCGAACAAACATTTTGGTGTTCATTCCGGGGAATATCCAATTACAAGATCGATCGATTTGATTTCCAATCATCGCGTTCCAATATTGAGGCTTATCTCCGAACCCCCCAGGTTTACTCTCCGAGGCTTCACCGATTTTCTTCTTCAATTTGCACGAAGAGAATATATGCTGGATCCAGTACGTGAATATACATCCTGAAAGATGGACTGTAGGCGTATAGTGGATTCTCGATTATCCGATCCATCCAGATTTAGGCTAGTTCCTATTAGCGAAAGTTCGGATAATAGAAATATATAATTATGGGTAAGTACATATTGGAGATGGAAAAAATGAAAAACGGATTTTCTTTGCTTATGCATTTCTGATATGGATTTGAAGGACAAGAGAGAACAAATACTTTCAATCAAAACATTCAATATCTACTTCAAGATTTCCCAATAAAAAAAATGTTCAATCTTTTTTTGCCTTTTTTGGCTGCGCGTTTTTGTAGCAGCTGAATCGCGCCTTTGCTTAAGAGCATGACGAACTATTACCACGTGATAAACGAGTGCGTAAGAGATAGTCGAAACGTTTTAAACCGCGATCTTTCAGGAATGAAACGTTTTCATCCGAAATAGCGACCGGCGCGCCCTCGGTGCTATCGTCCTGAATGCACACAACAAATTTCGTACCGATTGGTTCAGCCGTTTCAGAGAATAGTGGTTTTTAAATTTCGAAGTGGACGGAAGCGTGTTTCGGTTTCTCGTCGCGATTTCTCATTCGCCATTTCTCAAGGATGAAACATTTTTATCCAAAATGGATAGCAGGAGGCCCTTGGTGCCATCGTCTTGAATGCACACAACAAATTTCGTACCAATTGGTTCAGCCGTTTCAGAGAATAGTGATTTTTAAATTTCGAAGTGGACGGCCTATAAGAAGCAGCATTGGGCGCAACCATGAAACTAGTACGTATTTAATAAACGTATGCAAATTTCTATTCGAGCCTGAAAACCGTTTACATCCCTTCGTTCTTTGTCAGGAAGTGACGTTCGACGTCACATCAGTAAAAATGTACATAGTAATAAAAATTTACGTCGTATTTCGAATGAATCGAATCACCGTTCTGATAACAGTGGTTTCGGATATATTGGAAGTACAGATAATCAAGGTTGTACTGTACATACTTTGCTCCTTACTCCATCGATCCAATCAACCAGAGCACCGCGAACTCGTGATACCAAAAATACATTGCAAGGAAGCTTATATACCAATATAACCTCTCTTAGTCTTTATCGGGTTCATATTGATCGCTGAACTCTTTTATTTGCTATATATCAAAGTAGCATCAGTGCGAGAGTTTATATCGAAGCGTCGGTACCATTAAATCAATGTACCCCAAACTCGCATTGAAGTACCATCGAGTCGGCTGATCTTTTCGATGTCGAGACGAAATGGACGCCAAATGGCTTTTCAATAAACGCTCCAATTCGGTTCATTGCCAATCAAACACGTGCTAAATTCCAGGATCATCTTTGTTTATCGTCTATAGTAATTATCTTTTTTTTAGTGACAATTTAAATTCAAAAATATTTATACCAATAATTATTTCGTTATTTACAATAAGGACCTTTCTGGCTGCATTAGAAAAGGCGTTTTTCTCGAAACCATTTTTTTCGAACTGGTGTAGACGATGTCTTGAGAAATAATACTTGAGTTGTCACAACTCTACCTGGATATGTCTAATTTTTGCACAATTTTTTTTGTGATAGTAAAGACTAACGTTAAGTGTGAGTGGTTTTTTTATTTACTATTTCTCAAAGCATCTTGAACTAAAATATTTAAAGCGAAATAATTATTTTTATTTCGAAACGTGGCTATATTTTCAAAAATAAACGAAACCAAGGATGGCTGCTTTAACAATAGTGATATTCATTCAAATTGAGGGAAAATTTCATTTTTGTTTCAGACGTGGCGAATTGAGATTTTAATTCCACCACCCGAGTAGAAATCCTGGTCCGGCTCTAAAAAAGGCTTGATCAAGCATCTTGATGGTTTTGTCATGCCTTGATCAGGATTCTTGATCAAGCCCTAGCAG